>VYZW01031823.1:8165-19821 GCA_013401315.1 Balaeniceps rex
TGTTTTGGATTTGTGCTGGAAACAGTGTTGATAACACAGGGATGGTTTCGTTACTGCTGAGCAGTGCTTACACAGAGCCAAGGCCTTTTTGGCTTCTCACCCCACCAGCGAGTAGGCTGGGGGTGCACAAGAAGTTGGGTGGGGACACAGCCGGCACAGGTGACCCCAACTGACCAAAGGGATATGCTATGCCATATGACGTCATGCTCAGCATATGAAGCTGGGGGAAGAAGAAGGAAGGAGGGGACATTCAGAGTGATGGTGTTTGTCTTCCCAAGTAACCGTTACGTGTGATGGAGCCCTGCTTTCCTGGAGATGGCTGAACACCTGCCTGCCGATGGGAAGTAGTGAGTGAATTCCTTGTTTTGCTTTGCTTGTTTTTGTGGCTTTTGCTTTACCTATTGAACTGTCTATCTCAACGCACGAGTTTTCTTACTTTTACTCTTCCGATTCTCTCCCCATCCCACCGGTGGGGAGTGAGCGAGCAGCTGTGTGGTGCTTAGCTGCCGGCTGGGGTTAACCACAACAGAACATGAATTATTGTTCTAATAGAACAGAATCAAACATACATTGAAACAGGTTTATTTTGCAGAACATAAACTTTAGCATAAAATACTAACAATGACATTCCAAGAAAAAAGTATATACTCATAAGAAGGGGGGAAAAAGAGGCTACAGGAATACAAAGGAAGCTTAAGACATGCAGTAACGGACTGGCTTTTTGGTTTCATTCATCTTCCAGTATTTTGGCGCATTACACAAGAGCTCATTCATGGGGTAACTTCCTTGAATAAGTCAAGCCATATTTTCTTTTTTTCTTTGTATTACAGGCTACCAGTGTATAACTGTTTGTTTTTCTCTCACTGCAGACCTGCAGAAATCCTCTGCCCTTAGCCCTCTCAGTGAGAGCTGTAAGAGGAAACAGTACGAGTCTCAATGGTGATTCAAATATCATGCTTGCTCCATACATTAATTTCATTTCAAAACCAGTTTTAGACCCTTTGTAGTTGGAACGTTTTTAGAGATGGCCTGAATTTTACAGACAATCTGAATTTGAAGTGAGTACAAATTCTGTACTTTTGAAAAGCAAAGATTTTCATGACAATCCTGCATTTATTCTTCAGAGTGCTTTGAATATATTGGGACATACTTCACTTTATCTAGAAGACTTAGTTCGTCACTAAGTTCCTCAACTGCAAAGGAAAGAAGTATAAATGTTCAGCTTCTCCATTACTCATACAAACATTAGCATAGTCTCTATCCAATGAAATTTTTTTAAAATAAATCTTCCCAGGAAGGGCAAGAAACTCTTCTATCAAGATACAGCTGCAGAGCTTTAAAACTTTGAGATGCAAGTACTGACAGAAAGAGACACTGCTTAAAACTGGTTTATTACTTGCCTCCTATAACATGCCTTACATCAAAATTTCCAGAAAGCAAGCAGGAAAAAATGTCTTTGCTTAGAAAGAAAACTCTGTTTTTGCAAAACGAAATAAGGGTTCTTGGCTTTTTCTCAAAGTGTTGCTAACACTTGCTGCTCTCATTTTTGCCATGCACAAACATGCACACAACCTTCCATAATCCATTTGTACCCCAGTGCCGGTCCTGGCAGCCAGCCCCCTCAAGAACCCACTCATCTATATTGTTCACCTTCTGCTCAGCCTTATGCTTCCCAGCACTTCTGGCAGTGGCCTCCACCACACTAACTGAACCACCAAATGCAAATTTACACGGGACTGGATGAGTTTGGGCTCCCTGGACCCATTAGTGACAGCTGCTCTGGCATGTGCTCTCTTGAGTCATATGGCAGAACTGCTCAGCGCCTCCCATTAGAGTGAGGTTGCATCTATCCCTGGCTACCCAAATGTTTAATTGCTCCTTCAATTTACCTCAAAAGGAGAGTATTTAGTTTATCCATTTATCCATTGGCTTTACTTAGGTCAGTAATTAGCAGCAATGATGAATATATTCCAGTATAATACAATTTCAGTTACAAATAATAGAAAACTTTGAAAATATCATCTTTTTTCACAGCATGTTAATTCAGATACACTATGAAAATCTCTGCTTTACATCCAAGACTCCTGATGTCAACATCCTGGAACAAATTAAGGAATGATGGATGATATGAATTTTGGATGATATGAATTTTGGATGATATGGCATTTGTTTACAGCTCACTACATAGCTTGAAGAACCAAACAAGGGAGTTTGCAGGTTTTGTGTTTATCTATTTTTATCTTTATCTTTATCTTTATCCTTATCTTTATCTTTATCTTTATCCTTATCTTCATCTCTTTATATCTTTATCTTTCTTTATCTATTTTATGTGCTACATAGATTGGGACTGCTCAGCAGTGTTTGATAGACTGAAATATGGGGATTTAGGCACTTTGAAATAGCCTACAGAGTTAACTGCTTAAGTATCACCTAAGCATTAAACCCTCTAGTAGTCCTAGGATACTAATTATACTTTGAAATCCCTCTAGTGATTGGTCCTGTCCTGGTATCTTATAAACAACAAGACTTAAAAACCCTTGTGAGGTAGATTTCATCACATCTTTTAAATAGTTATATAAACCGGACTGCAAAGAGATTAAGTTCCTTGCTCAATGCCGTGCTGTGAATCAATGATAGACTCAGCAATGTACCCAAAATGACCTACAGCAGTTTCCTTTCCTTTAACTGACAGGCTGTATTTTCTCAGATAACGAATTATGAGATGCACAAGTCTTTTCTTTTTCCCTATAGAATACAAATTATCAGTACTTGGAGTTAGGCAGACGCTCTTTTTTTATGAAGCTGTATAATGTTTCACAATTAGGCAGTTTCCTGATGGGAAACTTCTGGTTCTTTTTGCAAAGTTTTAGAGCTCCATGGAGCATTGGCCTATTCTGTTATTTTAGCTCTTGTTTTTGTAAAAAAAACAGGAGAACTTTCGAGCTTGTTCTCATTTGTTTTGCCTCCCTACTTTAAACACCTGGCCTGGAAGTTGAAAATTGAAATCTTCAAACATATTCTTTTTTAAAGGTAGCGATTATCAACAAATTGATTTGGGAGAGGAAGAGAGAATGGTGATTCATTACAAGGACTTCAGAAGCAGAAACTGCTGCCTCAGAAAAAAATGTAGGTAATTGTTTCTTTCAGTCATTGTTAATAAAATGGAAGTACTGTTTTACAGAATTGCGGGAGAAGTGCTGTCAGAAATCTCTCTTTAGTTGAGACATCAATATAATGTATTAAAACAAATTCTTCATTCAGATCCCATTCTTTTCCTCCATTAGGATCAGCGCTATTTTTGGATCCAGACTGCCTCAGCAAGCACTTATTGTCAGGGAAATAGCTGTTACAAAATGAGATGCAAAGTCTAGAGTGGTCTTAGAGAAGTATTTCACAGTCTAGTGCTATAATGGTGAAGAATCCCTTTCACCTCATACTGAAGAAGCAAAATTGTAGAAAAAAGCCTTAGCAGTGAAGCTACTCAGCTTCTTAAGCACTGAGTGTTTGTTTCATATCCTTTGATGGTGTTTGCCAAACAACTTCTGTTCTGCAATGTAACAAATGGTAAGAGCCTGGTTTTGCACAGCAGACTCAAGCTGTCTTGCAGCTCCAGTGACTGTGAGCCATAAATTCAACGGCTCTTCATTTGCCTGCCGTCTGGTTATCTCCTGCATGTTTCCTAGCTGACTGCTGGCTTTATCAGACCAACACAACACACTGGTGACTTCCAATCACTATGAGAAGCATGTTCAACACATCTGGAAACAGTATTAAGATGATTCCCAGGTACACTCTCACTGTGCGATGCCCTTCTTAGACTACAGGAGATGTCTATCAGTGCTTGCTAGCCCTCCACTGGGCAAGAGATACATTGGATCAATCAATTCATGGTCAGCAGCCTCTCTTAGTATCTTGTTACTCCATCATTCACAGACTAATAATGAACCTCGGTGAGCAAGTTCAGTCTTTCCCATGTGATGCATGATGACCCTGTTTAGCAACCAGATCAGCATGACATCACAGATGTGATAAAACTTACTGTTTCCTAAGCCAGTAAAACTATTGTGCTATATTAAAAGCAAGCCTTAACCTTCAGAGTACTGTTTGGCCTTGGCCTATATCACGTGCTTTAATGTACTCCAGTGATCAGCCAGGATGCTGGCAACGCAAACATCTACATACCTGCAATGCTGGGTATTTCTAAGGGGCAGTGGATAAGGTAAATTCCCATTACCACAGCTATTGCTTAAATTGTGTTTCAAAAATAGTGACTCTTTAAAGTGGTAATCAGACATCTTGTTGGATGACAACACAGTTTTGTTTGGGGGTATATCATCTCCTCATGAAGCCCTTAGTTTAGGCTTTGAAAAGATGATTGATTCCTTAGCCAGGTATCCTGCCTCCATAACCCAACCTTTCATTGTCTTCTGCTCCAGAAACAAGACTGGATGGAGGAAGGAGAGGGGATTAACTCCCTGCCTCACTCTCCTGGGCTATTTTGAAGCACTGTGAGTTCTCAATGGTGCTGGCAAACATATAGAATAACTCTGTATCATACAAAGATTTGACTAAACCCCCCTCTGATTCCTGTAAGACTTAGCTGCACAGCTTTGCAGCATGGCACACAGTGCACAAGCTGCTTACATGTATTAGCTCATTTGAAGATAGACACAGTCTTGTGCAGTAGTGGAGATATATGCAGAGAGGTCAGAGAGGTTAGTTTTGCTGCATGTGACAGACCTTTTTTAACAGCAAATAACAATTCCATTGCCTTGTTTTTAAAGGTAATCAAAGCTCAAATAAATTCAAAGTATTTTTGTATAACATAGAATCCTACATATTTCCCACATATACCTACTCAGGAGTTCAAAAGACTGATTGAAGGAAACTTGTATTGGTATTAAGGCAGTTTAATACATTTAAAAACTCCTGGATTTCAACTGAGAGCTTTAGAGGGAAAACAGGCTCCTGAGAATTGAATAATTGTTTTTCAAAAGGCCTTAATGACTTAGGAGTCCAAGTCTCACTGCCTAGCAATGAAAATTATGCTCTCACAGGTCCTGGAGGTTTTTAAAAATTAAGACAAATGTTCCTACATTACTGGGGCACTTTTGAAAAGTTTCCCCTAAATCAATGTTGTGGAATACTGCACACAAATCAGATCAGGATTATGTTTTACATGCTTGCTTCTCCTTGAAAAGAAAAAGATTTTACCTTTCTCTTTTCACTGCTACAAACATCATGCGTCAGTATAACTTAAAGGCTACTGGCTTTTATTCTCACAATCAGCCTGTGGTTTAAATGAATTATAAAGGAGAAAAATGTCATCAACAATTCAGTTCACAGAACCCCTAGAGTTACCCTATGCGGCATTTTAAACCTAGCGTTAAAGCAAATAGTCTAGCTTTAATAAAAGAAAGATTATGGATGTTGTAGTACATGAATTATTAAGGAAAAATATTCCAGCCAAGATAAATCAGAAAGTACTGAAAATCATTCTCTTATTCTATCTGTTAAGTCAGCTTAGATCAAATAAGGTGATTTTAGGCTTTGATCAAAGATTTGTTTCTTTTAAGATATAATTTTTGCTGAAATATTAACAAAAGCCTATCTAGACTTTCAAGCTGGATAACACAGAGGGCATCTCAAACAATGAGGATTTCGCATATTACTCCTGTGTAGCTACTTCTGGGGTAAACACGGCAGGTCTTCTGCTGATCAGCATCTAACACAGGTAAGGCTAGATTTCTCTTCTCAGTCATGCTGGTACCCAGACCAAAATCTCAACTGCCTGTAACAGGAAACATCAGGCTCACCAGTGGTGTTAAAGTGGGAAAGCAAAATCCAACAAAATCAGACCCTTTTGATCTAGAAATTAGGTTACTTATTTGGAGCCAAATCCTATCACTTTTGTGCATGTGGAACAGCATCTTGTCCGCGTAATACACAAATTTCATGGACTCCCTGGGAGACTCACTGCTACGCAACAGAGGTAGGAAAGCCTATACATGGCCAGTAACTGCTTGTGCCTCAGTTTACCCATCTGGAAAATTAATATTAGTAACATCTACATTCCAGGTCCGATTTTATTAAAGCTTTGATAATACTTACAGATCCTGAGATGCACAGATTCAAATAAACACTAGATATTATTACACTTTCCCCATTTCTTCCATTTAGTTAGGTTTTCTGATTGCTAGTTCACAATCAGGGCAAGTAGGCAGAGCAAAACAGAGTGAAAAAGATAAGCCACACAAAGCCACGCAAAGAAGACAGGCTTGAAATCATAAATCTCTAATATACCTAAGGAAAAGACTTAGATGTGGAGGTAGATACTTCCTTTAAATCAGAATTTCCCAAGCTCTTTTTCCCTGCGCTGCAATCCCAAAAGTACACTCCTGCGTGTGCCTCCTGCCTCATTAGCACAGTCACAGCCCTGTGTCCCCGTAGCTGCACCACCCTATGGCTTTTGGTGTCAGCACCTCCCCTACAACATCATGGTAGGGGCAATGCAAGTGCCTGCCCGAGTGGGTACCGCAGCTCTGCTACCAAAGTTCAGATGAGCTCTGGATTTTCTCTTCTCTAATAAGATGCTTGCATGATCCCTTGCTGGAAACTCCGTAACAAGGAAATGGATTTTGCCAGACCGCAAAGGATGGCTTGGTTCTTGTTTGCAATTTTCCATTTGTATTTATGTATTTTTGCCTTTCATCTGAATGTCACGCTTTGACATATCTAAATAAACACAGACAGCTTGTGCTCTGCCTGGTCCATATACCCAGCAAGGCGATGTTCTCGAGTGCAAGGCATAAAGTTCCTGCCAGCTTAAGGACGACGCTCTCTGTCTGACTGAAATGTCAGATACTATATTAAAAAGGTAGCAGATTGTGATGATAATGAAGTGCTGCAGTCTGTCGCTATGTTACCAACTGCTCTGAACTGACATGTCAGAAGGAACAGCAAGGAAAATGCCCAGAATCCCTGTTTGGATCCTCTTCCCACGCCTACCACCAACTGAAGTATTTAAAATATTTACAGATATAGCCAGTATGTTTCTTTATAAACAAAGCCTAAAATGATAAATAGATAAATATATTACCCCAGCGAGCCTGCTGTCTAAAATCATCCTCCTGCCTCTCCAGTTTGCCTCAGATTGCATCCTGCACTCTCCAACAGAGAAAGATTGATTCAGGAATGGGCACTTCTCTGCCCCTTCTCTGTCCCTTAAAGAGGTCAAACTCCCCCCGACCGATGCAGTGTGTTTAAAAGTAGATTGAAACAGGAGGGAAGATGTTTTCCTGCTGACCGAGGACGAGGTGAGAGCTGTGGATGCTCTTTAAAGGGAGGGGACATTCTCCATCCCTTGGCCTGCTGATTCTACCTATCATTGCCTTATTTATACGGTGTTAGTGGTTCCATCCTGGGCAATGAGCCTCGCTGGATAATAAAACTGGCTGCAGCTGGTCTGTAAGGGGCGGAGGCAGAAATGAGGAGGATGGTGTACAAGGGCACAGCCAAAACCATTCCTTTCATCCCGTACAGAGCAGCGCTCACAGCAGGCTTAATCCCTTCCCCTCCCCCAGCAAACCTACCTACTGTGCAAAGCAGAATGCACTCACAACCAAACCACTTCTGCTCTCATGGAAATTTTGCGTAAACAAAGAGAACAAAACAGAGTCCTTATCACGATGCTAGGGATGTACTGTGACTTGCCTGGCGATTTTGATATGAGATGGGTCTTCATCACGGGACATGTTTGCTGAGAAGAGATTGCATTTGGAAGAGCACTGGATCTGGATGTGATTCTGTGCTCACAGACGCCAATGTCATTTTTAAAACTGTCTACTCAGTCAAGCAAACAAACTGGTTGGAGTCGCTTGTTTCCTGCTGCACACTATGCAGAAATGGAATTCTTAATTATTTTACCAGTTGTGGCTGAATTTTCAGTTACATAAACCGGTAGGTTTTCCCAACATTATGAAAAGAGATCAGTACTCTGAAAAGCCTACAACATTTAAACTAGAAATAGGTTCATTTTCTGCTAAAAATCCACCATATCATTACCCTAATTAAGCAGTAAAATATTTTAAACTGGTTTTGGGTGAAAGTAAATTTGTGCTAAAAATACACAGCAGATAAATTTTCAAGAGCCAAGAACACAATTACAGAAGTAATTCCATTGTTTGTGAAAACCACACTTGAATAGCAGAGGCTGCTAGACATTCAATTTCAATAAAGTTTTTTTTCAAGATGATGTGAAGCTAAGCATCAAAAGGAGAGTGTCTGGATTTGTGCAGTGCACAGCTACAAAGCTCCAGATACCAGATGAAATGGAAGAAACAATGTGGTACAAAGTATGTGCTGCTACTTGACAGGGTACTCCATAGGTAATGGAAAACAGAATTTAAAAAAAACAAAAAAGACAAAACCAAAACCACCTAAACCCCACAGTTCCAGGTATTTCTGATTCAGCACAACTGAAGCCATGTACATCTAGGAGAGTCCTACTCCTGTCCCTGTCCTCCTGTTGGTAAGGGCACATGGTGGCAACTGCTGTACTGAGAAGGAGGGGAAAACAGGCATTTAACCAAATTTCTGATTAAGAGTGCATGAAAGCTTCATGGTCTATCACACTTGATCAACTATATTTACCCTCATGCCACTTACCATCACTCCTCATTAGTCCTGCCATGCAACTCAGAGGAAAATTGGCAGAACTTATGCAGCCAATACAAGGCCACACCAATATCTTCCAAGTGTTGTATTTGCTCCTCTCTCAGCTTCATTTTCTGTTCCTCCTTTTTGCACCCACACATGTGAATGGGCATAATCTAGACCTAGCTGAGACAAAAATCTGAGAAAATATCTTATTCTTTAGTCCATGCTTAGCAACAGCTGTCAGCAGGCATATATGACTAGGGTTACATTACATATAAAGGAAAGAGAGAGACTGACAGGACTAACTCCAGTGGTCTACAGTATCTTCCAGCTGCACTGTAAAAGGCTGTTTTATCGTAGACCAGGACAGGGCTTCAGGTAAAAGTGTGTGCTTTCTCACAAGGGACTAATACTAAGGACAGTGAATAGATATTCCAATAAAGCTGTGGGATGTCCACTGCTCGAAGTTTTCCAGATGTCTGCCAGGTGTATTTTAGGCATGAGGTGCCAACATGATCCTGATGATTAACTGAGGTCCCTTCCAGCCCTATTTTCTATGACTGTATAATTCTGACATATATTTTAATATATTTTCTGCCTCCTGTGAAAGGGGAAATGCTGCTGTACAGTTTCTTTAATAGTATTTGGTGGTATATTTTTATTGACAGCGAGGCCCCTGGAGTACAAGATGTCAGATGTATTGACTCAAATATAAATAATTAAATTATTTTTTTCTCCTCCATTAATTCTACTCAGCCCTATACTCCCATCCTCCAGACAGATTTCTGATTAACATAATTGGAGCAGAGAGTTTTGTTTTTCACTTTTCAGTAGAAAGTTTTGTTGTTTTTTTCACCCCCATGGGAATTCAGTGCATGAGCTTGACAACATCAGCCCGGTTGATTGAAATGTGCCTTTTAACTTTGTCTTAAGAGAAAACCTAGAGGAAAAACATGAAAGAAAAACAACTCTAAATGAAAAGTGCAAGATAGATACCTACTACTACACAGCTCCTGTTCTGAGTGGATCAACAAAGGTTGATAGAATAAAGTTAAGGTCTGCCTGCATCAGCAAGACTTGTAATGAATGAAATTGTTGGGGGCTTCAGCCAGTTTGTTGTAATGAGGAGAAGTCTTCTGTGGTCAAGGCCCTTGGCTCTAGTTGGTTTTATCCATTTACAGGCAGTGCATATTTTATAGATGAACCATTATCGGCAGGAGGCAAGCAAGCACGTGTGCACTCAGTTGGACACCCAGGAGCCTCGGTAGACATTGAGATTATCCACAAGAACAAATGAAGCATTGTCTAGATAAATTTTTACCATAGCAAAATCTGGTAAAACATCAGTCTGTCACATCCAAAGGCTTGATAGACATGTATTACTGTGTACGTAGGAGGTGACACCTTTATGTTCTCTGTTTTTCTGAGCCTGAGATGTCCTTTGCATTTTTACACTTCTGGGGGCATTCTGAGCTACCAGCAAATGAGAAGAAGCTTCATGGATGTATTCCCATTTCCACATTTCTCTTCATGCTGAGAGAGTTACAGAATTGATTTTCTAGTTCATAATGAATTACTGCAACACTACAGTGAGAAAGTATTTAAATAATTTTATAAATACAATTTCATAAATGCCATAAATATCTCTTAGATATCAACTTATACTGTGTGATTTAATTTCACAAAGCCAGTGCTGTAGGATATAGGCACCTGTGATCCTTTCCTACTGTGCCCAGGTTCTGCACAGAGACTTTGTTCTTCTCCAGTTCTCAGAAGTGCAGCTCTTACTCTATGCATGAAAGAGGAGAACATTTCTGTTCCTTGGTGTTTTAGCTGCTCGAGTGCTTTCTTGACTAGCTTGCTGCTCTCCTAGTAAGAGAAGAATTTCATTTATATGGTTAACAAGTTTTCCATCTCTACCCTCTGCTTTTGAAGCATCCAAAACATATGCCAGGGAGTAACATTACAGTGTGTTACAAAGAAATAAAATGGAGAGGCAATCAATCGGATCCAAAGATGGCATGGATGAGAGAGGAAATTCTGGTCCATTTAAGTTGCTGGTAATACATTCATCTCTCTCTCTGGAGCTAGATCTTTTCTCCTGGATTTTCTGTGTTAAAAATAACACTTAGATGCAAACTCTTTCGTGTTGGCCACTAGATGGTAATAAGGCCATTGAAATGGATTTCAGCCAGCCAGGCAGTGAGTGTGCAAAAGTTACTGCTTCAGGATGGAAATGAAGAGGTTGTTTTTGTCTTTAGTACAGACAGGAAAACTGAAACAGAGTTGGGATTTAGCAGATCCCTAAGGAAAACAGGCTGCCAAGGAGGGCAAGCTGAGTGGCTTCAAGTGCGCTCAGCCTCTTACTGCCAGGCCTGCATCCATATCCTACCCCAGACATACTTAGTCATCTGCTGCAAAAGGAAGGATGCCACCTCCAACACCTCCACTGCCAGGAGCCTACAGACTTTACTTGGCTGAAAGGCCTCAATCTGCCTCTGATAGCCCAATGGTGGCTTTAGAAATGAGTGTTTCTGATGATCTGACTTTGCAATATCCCCAGTAGATGTTAGCATCAAATTTATCCTCTGAGCATTTCATTTCAGTGCATCTTTTTGCAACATGTCATCTAGAAAAGTCCCTCAGGAAGAAAGAAGTTCCTGAGAAATTACGCTGCAACTGACTCTCACAGTAGTATGGAACCACTATGCTGCCATTTCTAATGAAATCATAAACCACTCTCCAAAGAAAGTGGATAAAAAAGTGATTTCAAGTGGAAGTACTGCTACGAAATTTCTAAGCGGTTCTGCCCCTTAAAATAACAGAGGATCAGAACTGCATCACAACAAATTAAGTACCTGACAAGTATAACAGGAAAAATAAAACAAATCTGATTTGTTACTCTCCAAATTAATAAGCAAGTTTACAGTGCTGGCACAAAACACTTGGTCCCATTGTATCATCCTCACTACCCTCCCACCCACAATTTCATACTTGA
>VYZW01031824.1:0-11438 GCA_013401315.1 Balaeniceps rex
AAGGAATCTTCTTTCTTAGAATAGCCATTTTAGGTAGAAACAATACATTTCTTACATTTGCAAGGCAAATACATTACTTTATTCTTCATACACCTATCCAACTGAAGACAAGATTTCTATTTAAAGAAGATAAGACAGAAAATCAAGGCAAAATAGTAGCTTAATTTGTTGCAGTACCTAGATGCCCCAACTTTCTGTCTGCACTCTCCCACCAGAAAAGGACTCTCTTATACTAATGGCTGCAGCAACAAAACAGGGTGGGGGAGATCAAACAACATTCCCTCTCAAAAGGCTTGATAAACCTGTTGGAGCATTGGATACAATAATGAAATAATGAACTGTTACATTCCTTCTGGATTCTGGTACCTGTTTTAAGAACGTGCATTTAATTGCGGTTGTGCTTGCCATGTTTTACGTGCCTCAGAGTAAAATTGTCAGGAATGCCTAAGTGACGTGAGCGCCTTACAAAACATGAACAAGGCACTTAGGTTATTGTGTTCCTTTGAACATTTTCAGTCGTGTTAAGATTCTCATAACTTCTCTTCCTTCCTATCATATCACAACTGCTGGATTTTTAAGCTAATCTTTATTCAGTTGCTAGTCTCAACCAGACTTCTGAATAAATAAAAGATAGTGTTCCTCGCTGCTAGTTAAGGGATGTAGAAGTTGGGTCACATCTGTATGACTAAGATTTTATTCCCTGTGCTTCATATTTTTCTTTACTACACTGTCAAATACTTAAAAGTTATGGAGGCGAGGACAGCGCAGATTTCAAGCTAAGGCATGGTTATTTTTTCCTCTGTGGTTATTATTCAAACACCTTATGTCATCCTAGTGCAGTCCCATTAGCTGAAATCCTCTTTTCTCGCTTCATAGCAATGGCTATGTCAACTACTACAGAGAAGTCCAACAGCATGAAGATGGATGTGAAGACTATCCAAAGCCCAAATGAGATTTACTTTTAGCTTGTCTGGGCTCTCTCGGCCCAATGCCAGGTGAAGACACATCCAGGATAACAGCATTATTGAGGCGTAGTTAAACGTGCTGAGTTTAGCCCATTATGCAATAGGATATTAGCTGCTGGGCAGCAAATGGAAAAAAGTAAATTATGTTAATTGCTAGTTTCTTAATCAGCAGTAGGATATACTGGGGTTTAGGTTGAATATACTTCCCATCTCAAAGGATCTGCTTGCAGCCTCAGAAAAGATGACGTGTTTTCAGATTTCTCTACCTAGAAATAGGGTCAGGGAGAAGAATCATAGAAGGCAGTCTTCTTGCAGCAGCTACTCATGTGGAAGTAGCAAGTGCAAAGAAGAAAAGAGGTCATGACCAACTTATCAGAACCTGTTTTAACAGCAGCTACAACACAGGAGAGAGGACTTTTCCTTTACAGCCACAAAAATGATGTAGTGTGGAGTCTGCATCTTTTACATACAAATGTATGCCAACCATAGTTAAAAATATCACCTTTTTTTTTGACATTGCAAGCCTGCATGATCAATAATCAATTAACTCCCTCTCTCAGAAACACTGATACAATGTTCAGCGATTCTTGTGTTTCTCAGACCTACCTACAATTTTCAGTTGTATTTAACAAACACTCTCTACAAGCACAATCCAAGGATTAATCAAGGCAGCAGGGAGGATGTTCCAGGACAGAGACTCAGATTAATTCCATAAAACTTTTGGCACCTAACTGAAGTTGCCTTAACTAGAGATGACATCCCCATCCACTTTTGTAACAGTGAATGCAAAGAGATGGGCACTTCCACGGGATAAGCAAGATCTTAGATAGACTGACTGCCACTGAAGGTGGGCTGAAAATTGTTGAGACTTAGGAGAGTCCTATTAGGACTACCTGGAGAGACAGGACAGTAAACTAGATGGACCGTTAGTCTGATTGAGTGTGATCATTCCTACATAGCCAAACTCATCGCTAACCTTCCAAATAAGTTTGCCAACACTAGTAATATTGTTGCTCTACTTGCAGTGAAGGTAGCCTGACTGAACCAAATCTAACTGAAGTGTTAAAAAAGAGCATGGCTCTTTTGTCATCCATTGTCAGGAAAAAATGAACTTAGAATACCATACAATTTTCTGTTGCATGCCCAAAGATTAAATTGGATTCCTTGTGGTCCTTCAGAGTTGTCTTCTATATGATCTGTTATCCTCCAGAAGAGAAAAGAAGATGATTGTGTTTGGTTTGTTTGGTTTTTTAAAACTGAAATTTGTAAATAACTTCCTTAAAGACAACTGACAAGTCCTTCTTGGCCAAAATGTATAAATTCAAATGTAGGGTTTAGTCTGAAGAGTTCCCAAATCATCTATATGTTCAGGGAGTAATTTCAGGAGAAAATCCTGAATGAATGACTGAGTACTTCTCATCTCCAAAGATTTAGGTTGATCTACATGATTTTGTTGTCATAAGTGACTTTCTTACCAAGGCAACTGTAATTGCTGTGATTGAAAAACAGAGATTTATATCACCCAGAAATATTCTGCTGCATGCAGATGAACAGTTACCCTAATGGAAATGAAGAGACCTTTTGCACTGTCTATATAGTCACAGCATAAGACAAGAAAAACTCTCCATCTCATAATTAGGCAATGACATTCTGATTATCTTTGCTCTCAACTCTTTATCTGTCTCAGGTCATCAATAAGCCATGGTGACTGGGGAGGGCAATGCCAGAGAAAACAGTTAGGAGCCACTCTATTCACAAAGAAGATAAAAAATAATTACGTCCTCCAAGCCACTGATATTATGATCTGCTATCTGAAAGTTCAGGTAGTCTTAATTAATTCACACAGGGATTAAGAAAAGCAGTAAACTGTGTAGAAGCGGCGGGAGGGGCAGGGAGGAAAGGCAGAAAAGAAATAAGTGAGATATGTTCTGAGAAATAACAGGGCAAATAAACAGATTGCAGATACCAAGTTTGACATTACTTGTGCATCACTTCTGCCTAGGGAATGAAATACTGCACCATAAAGAGAATTTTCGTATTAAAGACTCACTCAAAATATATTGAGAAAGTGATCATGACAGTGGACTAGATAAAGAGGGATTTGTATAGTTTAAAAGTCTCGACAGCACAAGCGTACCAGATATACATTCAGGAATTTGCAATGTGCTGCCAAAGAACCAAAGGTAAATATGAATTACAAATAGTAGTTCAGCTGGTCTTCCTACCTCTCAGAGATCTATGAATTAGACTTGTACAAATTGCTTGCCTGCTGTAATCTGGAAGCTTTAAACATGATCACTTCCATGACCTTGCTGTCCTAGGCTAGTCAATAAAAACAAGCTAAAAGTTAGAAACAACTGATGAGACTTTAACAGTGTGCTTTATATTGAAGTGACAGACCATAACTTTTGGAAAGGAAAAGGGACAAGTATTACTATAGAGTGGACAGTAAATGTGAACACAGCATTACCAGTTTATACATGTTTTGTCAGTGCTTCTACAAGAAAGGATTTTATTATTTGAAAAAAGCGTTATTATTTTCATTGTCAATTTTCTCATAATGCCACTAAATTGATAGACCCGTATGCAGCCGTAGAGAACAGCAAGAGAGGATACAATGATCTCCATCAGAGCTTTGAAGGATATTAGCTAACCTTTAACTATTGTCTGGTTTAAGAATTTGGGAGTCTTTCTGCTGGTGGTAGCTATGACATTTGAAATAGAAAGGCTGTCAGGATTGCACTCCTGTTTTTAGTAGGGAAACTTTTCCAAAGCAAAATTTTCTCACAGGCACAGTATTTACCTGTTTATTTATATATTTACTAGATAAGTAGTATCACATTAAATTTCACCTTTCAAACTCCATCTCCTTGATGTAAATATCCTCAGTGTTCAGCATTTTGAGAAAATGGCAGAAATTACTAGATATCAAGTTTTACTAGCACAAGTAATTAAATTTTTAATCATTTGTTTCACTATACTGCTCTAAAGTGAAAACAATTACAAACACAATGATAAAAAACAATATCCAGCAGATGCTCTTCATACCCTTCCTTGCCAAGATGACACTATCTCCTTTTGTTAAAGAATGGGTTTTTTTGTGGTGAACACAATAAAGAAAATTCTTATCATTTAAACATTATGCCACAAGCTACTTGGATCAGTCTTCCATTTATTACAAGTCTGTACCAGGCTCAGTACAATAGGCTCCTCTTCTTGGCACAATTGCAGTGTAGGTACTAAACAAATAATAATAATATCCTGATCTGTATTTGGTCTTATAAGCATCCTTCCTTATACCTGCAAGTTTTGCCTACCTTTTCTTTAACTAGCATTGTTGTTAAACATATATGTGTATGCATGTGTGGAGAAAGAAAAATTAGTGTCTGTGGGCTCCAATGAAAACACGCTGCTAATATATGCATGGTGTAATAGTCAATAATTCAAATAAATTACTTTATTTATAACTATTTCAATAGTTATAGAATTTAAAAGACACATTATAGCTGGTAGGTATAAAAACAATAAATAGCCTTCAGTTAAGAATACTTGGCAACCTAAGTATAATAAAACGCACACAACTAACACACCTGCCCAGTCATTAACAGGTTATACTTAACTTTATAGACTATAGAAGGAGTTTTGAGGAGGAACTTCAACAAAGATTGGGCACAGTAAGAGAAAGTGCTCTAATAACTGTAAGATGAATAGCAGTTGGGAAATCAAAACTGATACTGCCAGTAGAGCAAACGCAAAATTCAACTTTGTGGTAAAATCTCTCTCTTGGAAGGGGAAGGAGAAGGCAAGTTATAAAGCTTTTAACTAAAGTTTGTATTTGAGAAGATGAGTAAACAGACTTCAGAAAGCAAGTGATGTAGGCAGAGTGATAAGCCAAGATGATATTAACACCAGTAATCAATAACGCAAAGCTGCAAGTATTGAAGTGTGGTGGGCTGACCCTGGCTGGATGTCAAGTGCCCACCAAAGCTGCTCTATCACTCCCCTTCTCAACTGGACAGGGGAGAGAAAATATAACAAAAAAGCTCGGGGGTCGAGATAAGGACAGGGAGATCACTCAGCAATTACCATCATGGGAAAAACAGACTCGACTCGGGGAAAATCAGTTTAATTTATTACCAATTGAAACTGAGCAGGGTAATGAGAAATAAAACCAAATCTTAAAACACCTTCTCCCCACTCCTCCCTTCTTCCCAGGCTCAACTTCACTCCCAAATTCTCTACCTCCTCCCCCCGAGCAGCACAGGGGGACAGGGAATGGGGGTTGCGGTCAGTTCATCATACATTGTCTCTGCTGCTCCTTCCTCCTCGAGGGGAGGACTCCTCACACTCTTCCCCTGATCCAGTGTGGGGTCCCTCCCACAGGAGACAGTCCTCCACGAACTTCTCCAACGTGGGTCCTTTCCATGGGTTACAGTTCTCCACAAACTGCTCCAGCATGGGTCCCTTCCATGGGGTGCAGTCCTTCAGGAACAGACTGCTCCAGCGTGGGTCCCCCACGGGGTCATAAGTCCTGCCAGCAAACCTGCTCCGACATGGGCTCCTCTCTCCACAGGACCACAGGTCCTGCCAGGAGCCTGCTCCAGCGCGGCTTCCCACAGGGTCACAGCCTCCTTTGGGCATCCACCTGCTCTGGCGTGGGGTCCTCCACAGGCTACAGGTGGATATCTGCTCCACTGTTAACCTCCATGGGCTGCAGGGGGACAGCCTGCCTCACCATGGTCTTCACCACAGGCTGCAGGGGAATCTCTGCTCCGGTGCCTGGAGCACCTCCTCCCCCTCCTTCTTCACTGACCTTGGTGTCTGCAGAGTCATTCCTCTTACATATTCTCACTCCTCACTCCAGCTGCAGTTTGTGTCCCGATGTTTTTTTTCCCCCCTTCTTAAATATGTTATCACAGAGGCGCTATCACTGTCGATGATTGGCTCGGCCTTGGCCAGCAGCAGGTCCATCTTGGAGCCAGGTGGCACTGGCTCTATCAGACATAGGGGAAGCTTCTAGCAGCTTCTCACACAAGCCACCCCTGTAGCCCCCCCACTACCAAAACCTTGCCACGCAAACCCAATACAGCATTGAAATCAGACAGGCAGATGAGATCATAACAGTCATGGTGTTGAGATGAGCAGGCCTTCAATCTGATTTACAGCTACATGGACAAACAGGAAACTGTCAGACCTCAGAGCTGCACAGAGCAAGAACAGCACATCAGGAAAGAAAAGAAAACCCAGGAATTGTTTCTGACACAATTATATTCAGGTGACCACTGAAGACCAAGAAAATTTTCTGAGATGGGTAGAGTTGAACCGGAGTGGGGGAAGACCACTAAAAAATAAAGTAGTGATGCCTTCATAAAGATTATATTTATGGCTACATTATCTGAAGTAAGGTGTGGAGGAGGATGCAAGGGCTGAGGATGGATTCCTGAGAGATCTAAACACACACCTACATACAGAAAGAGGAGGAGGGGGAGAGGAAGACCCACCCAATAAGAAACTGAGTCTGAAAAGAGAGAGAATCAACAAGGACAAAATGACAAATGTCTAAGAACAACAAAATTTAGTGAAGACTATAACACAGCATCGCAGAGAGATGACAGATGGAGTGGAGGAGAATAAAGGACTAGCCTGGAATTCCTCCAGGAAGAAGTCAAGTGGAACATTAGTGAGATAAAATTTCAGTGCAAAAGTCAGAAACCAGAAGTGAGCAGTTCTAGAAGGGCATTAGAAGACAAGAAATGAAGACAATTGTACAAAGCACACTAAGGGAGTGGGGAGATGAAGAGGTCTAGGGATGGGACATTAATCTGGTGAATAGAAACTTCTGAAGTTGAGGGTTGCTTTGTGGTTTTTTTTTTAATATGAAGAGACTCAGACTTATTACTTGCGTATAGGAAGGAATTCAAGGAGAGAAACAAATGAAAAAAAAAGAACAGCAGAAGGTCAGAAGGTAGATAGGGACAGGGATAGGTTCACTGGAACAGGTTCAAAGACTACAAAACAAAATCTTAATGTCTGTTTTAGTAAACGAGGAACGTTGAATTTTTACCTTAGATGGTTAGTTAGTTTTAAGAAGTTCACATGGAGAGAGGGGGGAAATAGATAAGCTGGATGGAGGGCTAGTATGATTAATAAAAATACAGAACAGGCAAAACTGCAAGCAAAGATACTCATAACAGATAACAAAAATCCCAGAGATTAAGAAATACAGAAAGTCAGCAGAATCAAAAGATTTTCACCAGAGATAGTCAGCAGTATCTCTGAAGCATGGCAGATGGCATTAGGAACTGAGAAAGTGGATACTGGGAGTTGGCCAGGACCATGAATTGTCAGAATGGTTTGGAAGTGTATGAGAACAACAAAAAAATAGAGCCTAAAGGGAACTGATAAACTGATAGAAGAAAGGAAAGTACAGAGGAATAAAGGAAATAAGAGCAGAAAAGAAGTAATCCAGATCAACAAAACAGAGGTCTTACAAAGTCCCATTCTTGGAGAGAGAGAGAATAAAAATGTTGAAAAAGTTCAAATAGCTATCACAGAAAAGGAACTGGGAGAACACAGTGCTTAGAGAAGACCAACTCAAGTGTGTAGCTGATTTGGTACATGGGATACAATTCAAATGAGAAACAACAGCACCAGGGCAGCTAAAGAGTTCTGTGGTTATCCACATGGAAACTGAAGGGTGAGAAATTGTGAATCGAAGAAAGTTGCAAGTCAAAATCAGACAGAGATATGGGAATAGGTAGCGTTGTCTGCATGCAGACCATAAAAATGTCAAAGGCAGACAGAAGGAAATTCTATTGGTTTAAAAAAAAAAAAAGAAAAAAAAAGATTAAGAGCTAGGAGGGGCAGAGCTTAAGAACAAGAACACAGAAGTACCAACTTCTTTGACCCAAATTCAAAGTGGATATTGTTGGAGGTAACAATCTCCACAGAAAGGACCATAGATGAGGCAGTGTTAATAAACAAGGGAAAAAAGTTCTGTGGGCTGGAGGGAACAGCAGGAGATAAAAAGACAACCTCCAGGTTCTTTCAGACAAGTAACATTCCAGAAACATCAAGAAAATAAAAGGAAGACCAGATAATGGAGGAGTTTTGCACATGAAGGAAAAAAGGAAGTGACAGGAATGGCACAGAGAGGAGGCTGAACCAGAGGCAGATGTAATTTAAGGGAAGAAGGAAAGGACAGGGAAGTGTAATCCGGACACTGATGATACAAGAGCATGAAAAGCATCAGAAAGCCCAGAGATCAACAAGCACCAATAAACCAAACAAAAATAACAAGAGAAAGGAAACAGCACCATCTCGACTGTTGCTCTTTCAAGATATCGTGAAACTTGTTATCTGAAGCTGTCAGATAGACTCTCTCTGACATACATTAGTTGTTTTAACAAATTACATCGTGATTTAAAATGCTAGTTGATAAGAATGATTTGCTACGACATAGTTATACTAGGAAAAGATGTAATCCACTGAAGCTTATCTTGCATGCCAAGTCCATACAAGCAGTATTGGTCGAGGCATTTTATACTTGCACACTCTCTAACTATATTAGAAGTTCATGCCAACATATGCTAATAAATCTTTTGTAATGTAGAACTGGACTAATCTGAGCCCTATTCTCCCAGGAATTTTAATCGTATTTATGGATCGTTTGCCAGAATAGCATACTGATTGCTTAATTCTTCTCAAGATATAGTACACAAGAGAGTAAATAACATCACTGGTTAAGTGTTCTCCTGCGTCCTTGGACGTACAGATGTCTGGGTTCTTGGGGAGGGAGTCTTTGGGGATTTTTTAAGGAGCTTGTTTTGTTATTTTAAGCCTACTTATTCTTTTCCAAGCCCAATATCACAGCTAATATGTCTGATACTTAACTTTACCAACGATTGTTTTCAAGTAGAAGATTTCTGAAGGCAAAGGACCGCAAACAGAATGAGGCCAGCTAATGTATTTTAAACCATATCTATTCCAGGAAGTTACACAGGGTTTTTGGTCCCCAAATAAGGGTGCAATCAGGTAAGCTATATATGGGAACCACAAATTTCAGCCAACACATTAAAGCTCTAAGAGTTGATCTGCCTGAGAAGACAAAAAAAAAGGGGGGGGAGGGGGAAGTTAATTGAAATTCACTCCCCTGTCACTCTGATACGCTATTAAAGTCACAAATATGCACACTTGAAAAACAAAGGGGCACCAACACTTAGAAAAGGATTGAGAGTTATGGGTAATAATTTTATTTTCTTTGAAACATTTATGCTCTAGTATAATTTCATCTCCTGATGTAAAAATGGTAGAATTCAAAACTCAAGGAAGCAGGTTTGTAATCCATCAGGATTACAAATCCATTTCCAAGTGGTAGCATTCTCCGTAGACTGGATCGTGACAAAGACATCACTCCCCAAAAGGTATATGAAATCCTACATTAACTTTCACCTTGCACAACTCCTGTGTAGTCAATGGGAACCCAGCAGGATGGGAGCTAGATAAGATTCCAGATAATTTTTATTTTTAACTATAGCATTGCTATGGACTGCAACAGAACACTTTAAAAAGTGCATATCATAAGAGCTTTCCTCTGCTTAGAAACAGAATGAGCGTATTTTAAACTGGGACAGAGCGTAGAAAAAGTCAACAAGAGACTAGAAGCAACAATAGGAAGTCAGAAGAACAGAACTGAAATCTTCCTCGTACCTTTGTCTATCCTTCAAACAAAAAAAAAGCTTTCATAAGACCACTAAAGATTGAAACTGCGTCTCTCTGTACAGCTTACATTTAAACTGAAGAATTTTTCATAGAGGGAAAAAAGAACAGAGAACCAGAAAAAGCAAATGTCCCCAATTCTCCCTTCAGCAGTGGATCTGACTTGCACAGGGCAGTCAGGAAGCCTGCCCATTCACCTCACAATCACTGGAACAGCCAGTTTAGCTTAACTAGCACTCTGCCTATGGCTGTTTATTATTCATCTGCTAAAAAAATAATAAGTGGGGGAAGTAGCAAGTGACATTTAATTAGTAAGTAAAAGGTAAGCAATGTCGCCTTTTCAATAGCATAAAGATCAACTCAATAAATCCTGTAGTTCCATTAATAAATACTACTATTATTCCCTTGAAAATGTTATTCATGATTATTCTCATTCTTGTTCATTTTTCATCACCCTGAATCACAAAAGGAATGCTCATGCCAAAGAATGATAAAAGATTAGCAAAGGGGTGATGACTTTTCTAATCTGTCCATGAAAAAATAGAAACTTTATGTGACATTATTATCTTGTATTAGTCTGTCTTGTGTTTTAAACACTTTCTGAATGTTCCTGCTTCCTCAGTTTTCTTGTTACTGTTATGCTGCATTACATTTCTGTGGAGATCCAGCCAGCCTAGAAGTAAAAAGGTATTAAATTTCCATATCCTTCCAACAGAATTACTCTCAAGATATTTTAGTCAACAAAAACCATTTTATAATCCCAAGTTCTACAGGTGAGACATTGAATGTGGTATGTAACACCCGTACGTGAAACCACTTCGGGTATCTCTGACCTGGATTACTTGAACTCACCTCTTGGTACCTTTGAACTGGAAAACCATACATATGATGTCAACTTCTAAGACAAATTCCAAACAGTGTTTGTAAACAATCAACCTGTAAGCCTGTTGCTGGTAATGGGGAGATTTAGAGAAACTATTATAAAGAATAAAATTACAGGGCACATGAGTAAGTACGATATACTGGAAAAATGGATCCCGTGCAATCGTGCCTCACAAACCTACTGTAATTCCTTGAAGGAGTAAAGAAGCCTGTAAATAAAAGAAATTGGTTAACAAAGTCTTCTTTGATTGCCAAAAGGTTTTGAGCATGAGTCTTCACCAAAGGCAACTGAAAGAACCTAAGCCACAATGGGATAAGAGGAAAGGTCTTTGCTGGGCTAAGAAATGATAAAATGTAGAAAACAGAAGCCATAGGGAAATGGTAATTTCTTTTGGCTGAGGGAGGTCACCAGTGCAGAAGTCATCACTGGAATTCTGGTGAGATCTGCACTGGTACAAACATATAGATGATTTTGGACACGCAGCAAGGTGACAAAGTTTGCTAGTGACAGATAATTTCCTAATCAGATTCATAAAGATAAAGCTTGAATATGAAGAGCTGCAGAAGGCCCTTAGCACGCTAAGCGTGTTAAGGATGATAAAATGTTGGATGGAATTCAGTGGGAAAATTGCAAACTGATACACAAGAGGGAAAAAGAATCCAGTTTCACACATATAGTGAAACTTTCCGAGCACCACCACTTAGCAGTGGGGTCTTGTAGTTTTGGTTAAAAATTCCATGAAAATGTTGTATCAAAGTTCAGTAGCAGTGGGGAAAAAAGCAAACAGAACACTACAAATTAGAAAACCCACAGGGACCAAAACAAGGATATCCTTATGCCCACTGTATACATCTTGTTTACCTGCAGCTTGA
>VYZW01031824.1:11486-24955 GCA_013401315.1 Balaeniceps rex
ACTTGCCAAAAAGGATATAGCTGAAATGGAAAAGATTCAGAGGTAGAGAACAAGAATATCCACTGTATAAGGTAGATATATTAGAAGCCTATAAAAACATGATGGGTATTTAGAGGTTGAATAGGGAAATTATTGTTCACTGTCTTTCCCAACATAGTACTGAGAATAGTTGTATTAAATGAAGACAGCTGGAGCCAGGTTCAAAACAAAAAGACATAGTTATTCACACAGCATATTGGCAACCTATGGAACTCCACTGGATACTAAAAGTTCACTTGAATTCAAGAAATGTGTGGACATGTTCAGGGAACAGAAATCTATCAAAGGTACCAAATCCAAAACCCACTGTTTCTGGAACAGAAAGTCCTGGAGCCATGATCAGTGAGGTTCTCGGTGCCTACCCAGGGGATCTGTCATTGTGCACCTGCCCCACGATCACACATTTCCCTAGGCTTTTGACCAGTATCAGAGAGACAAAATACTGAGCTAGTATCTTTAGTCTGGCCCAGCACAACCATTTTTATATTCTTATGTTCCAGGGAAAGACATGGCAACTGAGGTATCTGAAGTCTGCAGTCCCATGCTGAGATTGTTCAACAGGTCCTCTGACAAGAGACTAGGAAGTTATAAATACACGAGTTCAAACTGAGCAGAACTGCACTAGGAACCTGATGAAGCAAAGAAAAGCCTGCCTTCATTAACACAGACTATCTCCCAAAGTGAGGGTTACTGAGCATGGGGTGCTTCTTGTCCTGGAAAAGATGTAACTCCCTGCTGTTTTCTGACAAGAGCAGTGTTGTTCCATAATTGTCTGCTACGTCAGCATACATCACTATGCCTATCCCCAATAGGTAAACCGTAAACCAAGAGAGGAAGATATATGGTGATGAACATGCTGGGAAGGCAGGAGCATCCATTATGGGAACAGCATCAGCTCCAGGGCTTAACCAATTTACTTTATAGGATCCCTGCTGCCCAGCTCTGTACAGAGCAGGTGCCAAAAGTGTCCAAAGCCAAAGAGCCTTAATCTTGTTTGCTATGACTGAATAAATAGCTTAAGAGATTCTTCAGTTCACCTGAAGAAATTTTATGCTGTGATACTGGAAGATAAAGGTGCTATTCTTTACATTCCTATATTAAATTAGAGATCTACAGGTATGTACAGCGTAGCCAAGCAAAGACAGAAGAATTAAAAGGAAATTAAACTAGAAATGGATAATGACATTTTTATGGACATAAAAAGAGGCCCATGAGGGAAATAAAGTTTAAGCAATTCCCAGGGAAATTTGTTTACAGCTGACGATACAGAGATGCTAAAAATGTAAATTTAATCCCTGCCTCAGTAATTGCAAAGGATACTAAAAAGGAAACAATTTAACACTTCTTATCTGTTGAAGCAGGCAAGAAAAGGACCCAGAGCATGTCTCAGATCTGTGCTGAGGTTGCTGCTGCTGCAGACGTTCAGGACACAAGGCAGTGGTAGTAACTACTTTTTACAGCACAGATTACATCTCTCACTGACATCTACAGCAAATATGCATCTTTGCATTAGAAGTTAGACGGCTGAAAAATTTCAGCACACCTGCACCCTACAAAATAGAAAACCACTCAGGAAAGAGGAGGAGGGGAACAGAAGGCAGACTGGGCAATAACCAAGCCCAGTGAGTCACTGCAAGACGCTCCCTAGCAGCAGTGAGGAATTCACTCATGACTACACGCAGAAGGACTGGTGACAGTACACTGAGAGCTAACAGAGGGGACAAGTCTGGCGAAGGCAATGAGGCAACCAAGTTCTTGGAAAAAGAAGTCATCGCTTCCTTCCGGAACAAAAGAAGAATGCCAAGACAGCTTTTCATTTTCGTATGTTTCACATTTCGTATCTTAACTAAACTTTACTGGCAATATCCAGCCACCTCCATTAAATCCTGTGCCCTGGTGATCTAAGTCATATTTTTGACATGTCTTAGCACAACTACCACAACAGATATTCTGAAGATAAGATCCAGTCACAGTTACCAGACACTGAGCTTTATCCTTTGTAGCACTCACAGAACTAGGCCTATGCTTGCCATGTAGAATCTAAGCACCCAGGAATAATCTTCAGCAGAATATACAATGCCATAAGAAATCACTATATTACTGTCATTGTTACAAAACTATCATTTTGTATTTTCCATATGTATTAAATTTTTCTAATGATCATTCAGTGTAGTCCATTAAAAATGTTACCTGGCAGTCAACGCTAAGGTATTACCAACCAACCTCCACTTTCTTATATACTAACAGTTGCCTAAATTTAATTTTTCAGTTGTGATATGCACAACCGCTGTTTAAGACACACATACACCCATGAATTCTAAAATTTCATATTCACCAAGATTTATTCCTGGAACAGGACTAGAAAAGTTAGACGAACAATGGGGAAAAGAAAAGAGGAAAGAGTAGTCTGATTTTTTTTTTCCCAAGTTTAAAGTATTTCAGATAACCTTAGCAGGAAAATAGAAAATAAACACTTAAATACCTTTAAAAATTAAACTAAAGAGTGACATCAGCTGGTATAACTGACCTGTATGGCTAACTCTCAGACAGAAGCTCCCTAAAGCAGAGTTAACCCCCTCAGCTAATAAGCTTGGTATCAGGTCTCCACCATGCAAATTCCTATCTCCAGACAGACTCCACACCTGAATGGAATTGCTCAATTGCAGCTCCCGTTACCAATGCAAGGACAAGGTATTTCTCTGCTGTTTCACTTGCAGGATTCAGGCATAAAAGTGACACTGCTTTTCCTGGAAAATTTTAATCATAGGACTGGGACATAAAACTGATATTGCTTTTGTTAGAATAGTTTTAATTGCACTAAATGTGGATGCAAACCATATGGGTATGATTTCTTGCACGTATTTTAATGACTCTGTGTGCCTGCATAAAATCTTTAATAAAGATAATTTAAACAAGTGAACTCATTATGTTATCAGGAGAGAAACGCATGAATCTTGAATCACTGAAGGGTCCTACATACATTTTTGTTTTATTCAAGCAGCCTGGGGGAAAAGGGGGAAGCTATTATAAAAACGAGCAAATTTTTACGATACCTCAACACTCCCTCATGTCACTTAATGCCTGTTTTACATTTTCATCCAATGCACCAAGCTGAATATTTTTTATCAGTTGATGGCTGCTGCATCAGTTGAAAACATTTGAGAGCTCTGTGCAAGCTCTGAGTTTCCACAAGAAATTAACAAATCATTTTTGGTGAGTTGACTAAAAACACAACTTATGAATCCCTGGAGTTCATGTTCCCCATAGTTCACTTTTTTTTTTTTTAATTAGTGATATCATACTAGACTATATCTTTTCATTCAGTTACTTTAAAATTTGCTTAGCTCAAAATATTAAAGCTTAACCTTTCCCTTTAGGAGTTATTGTCTGCTTATATCAATTGGCAGTGGGGGACATAGATTCCATATAAGACATTCCAAAACAACAGGAGGTTTCATCACTAAAACAATGGATATGACTTAAACAAAGTTATTTTAAAAGCTTTTCTTCTCTGTAAGATTACCAACAAACATTATTTATAATTTTCAGTGCATGCAGTCCTCATTTTTCAAGGGTTCCTGTCCAAAGTTTCCCATATTTGATTGACTAACTAGCAGAGAATCTGAATTTCCTTCCCAGATAATGTGATAATGCCCCTCTAACTCAGCCCTGTTCAGACACAACTGGAGCACTCTGTCCAGTTCTGGGCTCCCTTCTTACAAGAGAGACATGGACATACTGGAGTAAGCCCAGTAAAGGGCCACAAAGGTCACAGAAGAGAGGCTGAGAGCGCTGGGACTGTTTCAGCCTGGAGAAGAGAATGCTCAGAGGGGTCTTAATCAGAGCATAGAAATATCTGACTGGGGGGAAGTAGCGAAGGCCTAGCCAGACTCTTCTCAATGGAGCCCATTGACAGGGCAAGAAGAAATGGGCACAAATTAAAATATGAGAAGTATCACTTAAACGTAAAAAAAACTTGATCCCCTTAATAAAACGGGAATAGCAGTATTTCCCCACCTTATCATCAGTCACATCTTGTAATCTCTTACTGGTATATACACTTTTTAAATGGTTCAGGAAAGTGATGCTCTCCCTTTTAGGGTCACACTGAAATCAGTATGGCACGATGGAAAGCATTATGTAGCTTACTCTGTAGTTTATATTGATTTTACTAATCAAGCAATCATTGGAATTTACCAGAATTATGGATCAGCTTCTGCTTATACTTAGCTTCTACTGAAAGAAATTATCATGAGACCAAAGACCCTGATCACAGTAGTGTAACAGCACTCATGTTAATGTTTTTTATTAATAACTTTAATTGAACAGTTAAGTAAGTCAAAATAAATATGGTCTTGCAAGGAAACAAGAAACAATATGAACAAGTAACATTATTTATGAGGCTCATTATGGGACAGAGAAGAGAAGAGAAGAGAGAGAGAGAGAGAGAGGGGGAGGGAGAGAATGAACCATAGTTGGGATTGCTGCTTCTCTCCAAAATGCCATTTTAAGTAATGCATAACCATTCTCTTTTACTGCATTAGTATGGCCACTTTCCCTACTACTCCCTCTTAGGTGGTCCCTCCTCTACAGGAATTGGCTGGGACTAACTATGACTCTATTTTAAATTTTTTTAACAGGTTACTGTGGCATTATTGTTGTGATTTGTTCACATTTTCGTAGTGCATCCCTACAAAACTCCTTCAAATAGTCTTCATTCAGAATGATCATGTGGTGATATTCTTGGAACACTAAATGGAATAGACCATTCTTGGAACACTAGTCATTTAGCTACATATTTTGTGACCCTGCAGTTAGCCAGTACATATTTATGCTATGTTACTTTATGTTTTAGACCTTTCTGACATGCTTATAAGCCTTCCCTAATTCAGGTCATTAGGCCCAATGACTTGGTATATGAATTAAAGTACTAAACAAGGAGAATCTGACCACAGAATAGGATCATCTCTTGGAAGGGAGACTAATGTAGGACAAAAGGACTTGAATTCCTTCAACTCACTCTGAAAGTACTTTTTGTTTCTAGTGTTGTTTTGCCATTTGTGAATATTCGGCCACGGTCTCCTATTTGTCCTAGTGTTGCCATTTCCTTAAAAACTGGCACTATAACGTACGAAAAAAGTCAGTAGTGTGGAATCAGAACAGCCATCAGCAATAAGTAAAAGCATTATACAACTGAGTATGTGCATGAGTGTGAGCATTTATGTTTAGAATTGGTAAATGACACAAATATTGGGCTTCTTGCCCAACTTGCTAGTTAACACTGTTCCTAAAACATGCACACAGAGCTTTGTTTCTTTATAAGATCTTTATCATCAAGTTCTGTGAATAGGAATGTTTAAAGATAGGGAAACATACTCACGGCTGTGTATTCGTTATGCACAGTCAAGGGAAAGAACTCTTTAGTTAGAGAGATTCTCCTTTACACAGCATTCTTCAAATACTGACAGTTGCAATCAACTTAGTTTGAAGAGGGTTGGTATAATTTTAAAGAAGGCATATGTCGTGGTTTAGCCCCACTCGGCAACTAAGCACCACGCAGCCGCTCGCTCACCCTCCCCCTCCCCGGTGGGATGGGGGAGAGAATCGGAAGGGCAAGAGTAAGAAAACCCACGGGTTGAGATAAGAACAGTTTAATAATTGAAATAAAATAATAATAATAGTAATAATAATAATGATAATAATAATAATAATAATAATTGTAATGAAAAGGAGAACGAGAGAGACAAACAAAACCCAGGGAAAAGAAAACAAGTGATGCAACCGCTCACCACCCGCCGACCGACACCCAGCCAGTCCCCGAGCAGCGATCGCTGCCCCCCGGCTAACTCCCCTCGGTTTATATACTGAGCATGACGTCATATGGTATGGAATAGCCCTTTGGTCAACTTGGATCAACTATCTTGGGCTGTGCCCCCTCCCAACTTCTTGTGCACCTGGCAGAGCATGGGAAGCTGAAAAAGAAAGTCCTTGACTAGTCTAAGCATTACTTAGCAACAACTAAAACATCAGTGTGTTATCAGCATTCTTCTCATGCTAAATCCAAAACACAGCACTATGCTAGCTACTAGGAAGAAAAGTAACTCTAACTCAGCTGAAACCAGGACAGCATAAAAAAAACTTCTTGTTAAGTTGATACCAACACACTGCCACTGGATTAAATTACTCCAAATTTGTGCAGTATGTCCAAATATCAGCAAGTATATTTTTAATCTTTCTTTATTGGGTGACAGGGAGAGCAGGGTTAAACAAGCAAAATAGTTTGTAGTTTTAAGTTTTCAGCTCACTTCAGTCCGATTCCTTGCTCTCATGTATGTATCACTACCTTGCTGCAACTCCTTCTCTTACAAAAGAACTTCACCTCCTTAATACATTCCTTTGGGGTATTATTCTCTAGTCCCTCCACACGAAGAACGACCTATAATGGGACTATGCCCTCTGAGTGAAAAAACATATTCAAACTCACTTGCAATAGTCAGTAATACTGTTGTTTCAAAATGGAATGACCTAAACATACACTTCCTCAAGCAAGCATTCTTTACCAATTTATTTTCCTCTGTAGATACAGCTTCTATCCTAAACAGGCCGCAATAGCTGTCTATTGCACTATTTGGAGATTATTATCAATGTTACATTTCAAAAACACCCACAGAACGCAGTTTGCAGAATTAATATAAATGATGAAACAGAGTCCAGGATAAGCACATGGCATACTGCTATAGCTTCCAGTTACGCAAAATTCCATGGAGATCTAATTACTTTAATTGAGCAAAGGAGACTTCAGGAACAACTTCAAAATACAGGTAAGTCAAGATTTTATATTATACTTGAATAAGGAAAACAAAGAAGCTGGGGGGAGGGTTGGTCCTATTAAAAAGTCCATAAATACCCTACAAAGCACCAAAATACCATGAAACCAATACTTTCAGGAATTTCATTCCAACGCCAAGAAACAGAATGTACTCATTGCGACTAATACATTAAAATACTGAAAATAAATTCTAACAGATTAAAAAGATCTTGTAGCAAGTGAAAGGTATAGTTAAATCATTCCAAACCTAATCAAGCTTAAGAGCAGGGCAGTCTTTCCCCATTATTAATAAGAATGTAAGCTGGATAAGTAGACTGGGAAACTATAAATTATGGCCAGTAAAAGTAATACAACATTTTTTACAAATATGTTTTTAATTAAAAATGAAAAGAAAGCCATTTTTACCGAAGCAATTTGCTGCACATTCTTAAGTTTGGTCTTCTGTGGTCTCCCACACACATACGTTTCCAACGAAATGTTATTAAATGGGGGTGAAACTGGAATAGAGTTCTAAATGCAAAATCAAATCCATGTTTTACATGTTTACATTTCTAGGTGGAAATATGAAAATATTTTTTCATCGTGATAACTTAATCTTGTGCTTTGGGATCAGGAAATACCGCTCACCCTGACAATCTGCAGTCCAGATATATGTGAAAATTGTTGTTTCACAAGGGTAAACCAAGCAACAGAAAAATTGCACGCTACTTTCAGGCTTCAGCTGAGCTTTTAAAACACATGGCCAAACACGTTGCCATGGAAATGTTCTGCAAATACATCTACAATTTCTTAAGATGGAGCTGAATATCATTTTTTAAAATAAACTCCTGCAATTTCAAATATAATTGCTCTATGCTGTATTCAAGGGAAACAATGGCTATTATCTAGCGTTTACAACACCTAAAGTGATATAACAGTATCTCCAATTCCATTTCATGCTCCATACATGAAATTAGGCCACTATCTTCCTATGTAGTATACCCATATACTTGTTTTCTTTTACGTACTCTGACTTTCCTATCCATCACCACAACACATTAGCAGATACGAAAGTATCAGCCTTGCAGTAAAGTTGGCAACAGTTAAAAACAAAAAGGATGAGACATACTTCAGTAAAATTAATTTGGTTTTAAACAACATTCTAAATATTTCCATTATTAATCTTCTCTTTTACAACCTATTAATATTAGTGTCACTCAGTGTAATAATTCAAAAGGGGAGAGTTATCGTGCCAAACTTTCACTGTTGTGTTCAGTGAGCTATTTTTAAAACTGATTTGAAATGAAGCAAAAAAAAAAATCTACTACTGCAAAATGAAGCAAGATCTGTGCCTGCAGAATAGCTCAGTCCTGTTACACAATGTGATACGTTGTTTTAAATAACCTGCCACTGTAGGTAAACAGTTGCCTTATACTGCATTTCATACGACAAGCACACACATTCACACAATAGCTTTGTGTGCCATGTAAAGATAAAGCAAAATAAAAATGCAATACAATCTTGTCATTTTACTTTACAGCAAAGGTATAACCTTTTACCATGAATTAGTTAAAAGATATCACATTCACAATAAAAACAGGTTGAAAATATATATGGAATAACCTTACATTGTTCAAATAGCAATTAACAACATGCTAGATTTCCAAGATATACATTGCTCTGCTTATGTAAACAGTCTACCCTATAAATCCTGTAGCAAATCCAACATGAAGCAATTACACAGACAAAGAGATTGTAAATGACCTAAAACTGTAAAACAAACCCTTATGTTAGAAATATTAGTATAAACTATGAGGTCATACCTGATGACTTAGAGACTGTAATGTCTCACCGGTTCCGAGCTGCATGACCTTTCTATTTCCAGAGACCCCCAAAAATTGCATTTCCTGTCTTATAAGAGTACATCACAGACCCATCTATCTTTCAAAATCTTCTGGGCTGGTGAAGAAAGCATTAACACCCATTCTGCCCATCAGTAAGTGCTGGAGTCATTACCCTCAAGATATCAGATCTTAAATATAGTTTCCTCCGTGCGGTTACAGACATCCAGTAGTCAAGGAGGCTGACACAGCTATATCACTGATGCTGCTAATGCCATCTGAAAACAGTAAGCTTACTGCTTAAAGCAATCCTGCATCATCCAAACAGAACAAGCCACATCCTTCAACTCCTCACTTGCGTTTTTTATAAAACCTAGCGCTGCCATTATAGATTTTGTTTTCATCTGTGGTCAGCTAAAGGAGAAATTGGATATTATGCAACCAGCTTTGCATTAACAAAAGAAAAACGGCAGATGAAGTGACATATCGAGGTTATCAAATTTTGCTTGCATGACCACTCCTCAACAAGCACTATCACCATTCAGAAGAAGCATCACAATCTGATCCAAAGGAAAATTACCAGAAAAAAATTATGAACAATTCATAGGCAGCAAGGCATTTAAACATCCCTGTGGTACTGAAACAGCTTTTTTATGCAGCCTTATGAATCCTAGACCCTATTAAATTAAAAACATTGCTTGCCTAAGTATTTTTAGTGTTTATTTTCAATAAATTGCATGATCACTGCATTGTTTCCATTACTCCCTGCTAGCAGCCAGAAAACAGCATGCCTTGAAAATGTGCCAGTATTATGACAGCAAAAATGTGTTTTGATATCAAACAAAACAATCATGCATGGGGTTTTTTTGATAGAAGAGACCTTTCAAGCTAACAAATGTACAGTATTCTCCTCAGTAATTTTTAAATTATTAAGACTACAAAGTAATAACCGAACTTTTTACTAAAACACATACTTGATGCAAGTGAAATTGAAGTCATTATTTATGTTTATTGTTGCTATCATTATGGCAACAAACTTATGCAAGCAAAAAAAAAAAAANCAAACTGGAAAAAGTTATCGTTTAATAATTCCTCTGAATACTAGACCCATAGAAAAATTACTCCTGTTCACACAGTGAGAAAGTCCTATTGAGGCACTCCGTCCATATCCTTAAACGCACAAGAACATCCCCTCAACACATATTGAAATATATTGCTACCGGTAGAATTTTACAGACAAATAAAACTTGGAGAAAAAAGTCTTCCCTAATTTAACTACAGCTTGCATGTTGTTCAAATTAGTTCGGATGTCCTTCTTTACTTTGAAATATAAGCAGAAGCTGAAACTAGAAGTAAATGGTTCTAAATTAATTCACCCAGACCCTATTCTGTTAGTTAAACATTATTATTATACAGCTGTAGTAATTGCTCTTTTGAGTAACTTAGAGTTAAGTTTGGCTTACAGTCATTCACATTATGGTACTGATAGTAGCAAACTGGTCTCATCCATGAATACCACACATCTCCCTTTAGAGAGAGAAAATGTCTGCTATCAATTTTTAATTGATTCACTTTATACAGTGTGGAACTGCCTCAATGTAAGGACCCTTCATCTACAGGGAAAGGGAACTCAGTTAGCCACACATTCGTATAGGGTCTCCAGTGACATGTTCCATAGCCTCGGAGAGGCTAGTCAGTGAAGCCCTAGGAGGCTTTAAAGTGCAATAGGGAACTGGATCAGGCCAGACTTGACGCTGCTTTTTATATTCTCTAAGAGAGTTAATCTTGAGGCCCAACAACCTGACACTGTCTTTTTACTGCTGATGATAGTGGCAGTCAGGGTGCCACTTTGAACATCGTGAATGTTCTTGAAAGCTGCCACTTCTAAAGTTTTTCCAGAATAACCCATGAATTCACTTTCAAACAAGAAAATGTTACTAAATCTATGTGCACAGGATATAAATACATACACACAAGGAGACAAAAGGCCCTTCAAAAAATAGACAAGTGTGATTCAGCATTAAAGGCAGTGAAAATAGCTTTCCCTGCATCGGTATGAAATAGGAGTATCTCCCAAGGTAGTATTATTATTTCCAAAGGTAATTTTTTAAAAAATAATAATACATCATTACTAAATACTAGGTTATTTACACCTACGCAAACACTCAGTTCTGCAGTACTGATCAGTAGCTACTTACAACTACATAAGGGAGTACCTTGCATCTGTGAGTTGCTGGCAACCACTTCCAAGTCCCCACAAGCCACCTAGCTAGGATATGAAGCCCAGCAAGACGGTAAGAAGTGACCAAAAGAAAAAAAAAGTATGTTGCCAAGCCACCTTTCATAAATATTATGTAGGCTCTCTCTGTGCAAATCTTGCACTACATGATGATCTGCACTCAAGGAGTGAAAAACACAAAGCTAGGAGCTATAACCACAGCTGTCAGAAACATCACTTAAGAGTTTCTGCTCACAATGAGTACATAATCTCTCCCCNNGAGTACATAATCTCTCCCCCAGCTGGACATTTGAAGAATTCAAGAGCTAGCAAAAGACAAGACAGAAGACTATTTTCCTGAGTTAAGATCTCAGTACAAGTTATAAATGCACTCAGAAATATACAAATATTTCTTCCTGCATATTATCCCAGCTAGTGGAATCTTTTCCCAGAAGTTATTCCATGTTTTTCCTCATGGCAATACAATTACTATTTTGCAAAAGTGAAAATTTTAACATTTCATTAGCAATGTTAAAACAGACAGAGTGTATAAATACAATACTATTTTATAAAGTATAGATATTTATTCTGAGAGATGTTAAAGCAAAAATCTGGCAATCCATTCCCTTTAGAATATCAACAGGTATCGCTTTATATCATACAAAAGCATTACTCACAAATATAGTTTGTTTTTATTTCATTTTTCTTCACAAGAAAAAAGAAAGAATAAGAAAAGAAAAAAGCAAATTCAGAGTTCCTGTGGATTATGCAAGGTGAAATAATGGTCACTCTGAATCTATCACAAATCAGCTTCATATCAAAAAGACCTAACCTAAGCAGTGAGTGAGAAAACAACAGAAGCAATGTCACTCAACTTTTTGAATTAAATTTAAGTCATGTTTGCTAGTATTAATGATCATGATAGAGAACATTTGAGATCAGTGAAAGGTATTGGAGACTGTAAAAGTATGGCGACATGATGTAGTGCTGTACCAAAGAGCTGGAAGAACAATAGTAATGCATTTCCCTCAGCAACATTTTGGGGGATCAATTTTACTATATATTTTTATTAATGACCAGAGCATAAGTAGTATGAATGATACCAAAAATCACAGGTTGCGTTTGTTCAAAACATTTCTGATATTGGAAAGCACTGCTAATATATGAGGAATGGAACATCACCAGGAAGACATGCATTACTTTTAGGACCACAAGAATAAAACCGGGGTAAAATTTAATAATGCAAAATGCAAAGATGTGAACTTATAGACTATTAAGTTTCTGCTAAGAATTGAGAGCTCAGCAGTTGAAAATTACAGTGGATGAAACTGTGGGGACAAAGCTGATCACAGAGTAATTATGAGCTACCAACATGATGTCCCTATGGAAATGAAATTTTGAAATTATCAGGGAAGATATTTCTAGTACATCAACATTAATGCAATAACATGAATCTCTATTAAAATTTTACTGTTCTTGATTCTGATCATCTATGTCTAAAAAAGGAATTCAAAGTACAAGAGATAAAGGCTTCTACAATGGTCAGGAAAATTTTGAGAAGAAACTGAAAACATTTGCTTTGTTTAGCTTAACACATGAAAGACTAATGGGGAGATCTGTGTAGGTGTCAAGATAGAAGTGCCAAGGAAAAAGAAAAAATATTCAAGTAGAAGAACAATTTTGGAACAAGCACAAATCCATACAAAGTAGTCATTAATGTTTGGGGTTTTTTTAACTATCAGAGGTTGAAGGTCTGCAAGAGCAGGAAATCAAACTCAAAGACCAAGAGTGTGCCTTTTACTCCTATATTTCTACAAGAGACAATCATGAAAATGCAGACAACTGAAGAAAAAAGCAGAAACTTAAGGTACAGCAGAATTGGTACCAAGAGCAGGACCTAAGGAAAATCAGGAGATTGCCATGGGACTTAACACTGACTGGAAATAAGTGTAGAACCCTGAATCAAAAATAGTAAACAAACAAAAAGTCTCAGTAACAGTTGGTTTCTCCTGTACTGAAGACACCAAGCTTTTTATCTCAATACATAGAATGGTATTAACAATATAAATAGCTCAGCAATTTCTCTTAATCAAAATAATTCCTCAGAGCTTAAGTTTCAGCTGATTGCTCAGATCAACACATATTAAAAAATCTCTTTGTATGGAGTGGAATAAGCTCAAAAGTAATTAATGATAGCCCATTCCCCTTTAATTCTAATGACAGGACTGTTTCTTTTACCTTTCTCTAGTCTACATATATATCTCTTATTTAATTCTCCCACGAAATTACTGGGTTTTTTTTGTTACAAAGTGTAAATACCCTTCTCTAGGCAAAAAGGAAAACCATTTAGAAAAGGTAAGTTTAACTTTATTAACTCAGTAAAAACTTGTTATATTTTATGGACATGCTTGCTTTGTTGTCTCACATGAGATACTGTTCAAAGACTCTCCTTTTGTGATTATTTCAACAGGCGTAACACAAGTCTAATCAGTTTGTTTGTGGATAACCATGACTGTGGTTAAAGGAAACTCAAAACATTTGTAAAACAAAATGGGAAACAAAC
>VYZW01031824.1:26061-45055 GCA_013401315.1 Balaeniceps rex
TACCGTCAAAAACAAACGGGAAAAGGGCGGGCATCCCATTTTCCAGAAGATAATGTAGGAGACGGCAGACATCTCCTTTCTCTCAGAGTGCTGAGGAGCAATCATATACTTCAGTGTATATAAGAGATCGTTGCTTATATTTGTTCTTGGAAAAATACAGAAAATATAGAGTACAAAATGTCCTCAAAGTGTGCAATTGTACATTTATTTTCTTAGCAAAATTATATTTATGTAAATCATGTATTCTAGAAAATTATTTGTAAAATCAGATTGAAATTATAAATTTTAAATGTGTGTCTAGAGGGTGAATAGGTTATATTTGAAATGACCATGCCTTCCTTTTCTGACTTTAAAGAAAGCAAACCTTTCCACCTTTTTAAGCATCTCAACAGTACTGTAACTTGTGCCACAGCCTGGGAAAACCTTTCTCCTTTTATTAACTGACTAAGGACATGGCTTAACTTGCAACCATTGAGGATGCTAGAACTGATTATAGGAAAACATTTTCCCCTCCTTAAAAAGGTGATGATGGAATTTAGACTCCATGTCGTACAGCACAACAGAAATTTATTTTCCTGATAAATGATGAAATAACGATTTAATCAAAAATGCTGGAACCCGTTAGCAAAGCAAGTGCTACCAACCTTTCCACAGAAGGAAGAACAGGACAGGCAATGCTGATCTGGGTATCTCCCAAATATTACACAATACTGAAGCTGCAGCCTAGTTATATTGCATACCTCATACCTTTCTTTCTTTTGATCCTTTTCATCCCTCCCTTGTCTCTGAAGGGGAAGAAAAACTTTTTCTTAAGAAAAATTTGTCAGTTCACTAATCCTAGCTTCTTATCCACCTCAGAATAGATCTGACTTTTCTAAATATTTTGCATTAAAATGTCCTCTTTCAAAAAGAAGAGAAATGTTAAATTTTGACATATAATTACCATTATCCTCTCTGCTAGCATAAAATGATGGCAAAATGCCAACTTGCTTGTCTGCTACAGATAAGACATTTCCAAGCTTCCATCCTTCCCTTTAGAGAAAACAGAAGGGGAAGACCAGCCAGGAGAAAGCCTACCCTGTCAGCTGATCCTGTAAGAAATAAAATTAATATTCTTCTAACAGAAATCATTTTCCTCCAAGCCTGAGGTAAATGATATGCCTTACCATATGTTATGATGGTCCTTTCAAGAATGACAAATTTGATGAATTTTTCCTGGATGGTCTTTCTCTCATCCAATCTCTTCTCATCACCTCCAGCTTCTGCTGCAGGCAAACTCTCAAGAGGCATAAATCAGCATTGCATCACCAAATTATGTAACTTCTACCCACTGGGGATTTAGCCCCTTCTACTTCAGACTTAGCACAAAAAAAGTGTCTGTGCATTCTTCAATAATCCTTTCAATCTGCGTAGAGCTTTAGAGAACTACCCTGACACATTGCTGAGCTTCGACACTGATACACCCATTGTGAGCAGAGAACCCAGTCATTTTTCTTAAAGGAAGAATCTAAAAAGATTATGTCCAGTTACAACATATTCAGAACCAGCTCTAAATCAGACGAAACTCTGCTTCTGTTCAAACAAGGGGAAAAAAGGCAAAAGACAGGTTCAGGCAAGTTTCTCCACTGTATATAAAAATATCGGCATATTTTTAAATACAAACTCAGCTGTGCGCTCCTCATTAGTTTATCTGTACTTCTAAGCAATGAGAACGTCTGAATACCTTTGCGAATCCCCAGATACCAGCTTATTTGCACATCATTTGTGTATCACAGTCCTTTGAAAGTTTTACTTTTATCAATAAAATATAGACAGGCAAGATAGATATAAACACAGATATTTTAAAAATCCATCTACCCACACATTTAAAATTTTCTCATTTGCTATAAAATATACTGATTCTAAATGAGAATGATAATAGATAAAGATCAATTTTACACAATATTACTCAGTCAAAGCCCATTCAAAAAGAAAACTGCTGGACACATCAATTACCCCAAAATCTTCCAGGCTATTTTAAATGCTTATTTCAGTCATGTAAAACAAGTGGGTTTGTATGCTTAAATACTAGAGCACAAACCTAACATTGGTCCTATGCAAAATACCATTTGGAATCTTAGAAGACTGTAATGTGGGATGAGAATTTAAAATGTTGGGAGGGAAAGCCACTGCTTTAACAGGAGGCAATGGGGGAAAAGAGCTGTTACAAGAGTATAATTTTAGGATTAGGTCAGTAGTCTTGACAAAAAACATATGATGGGAAGAAAGCAAGACAGTAAAAAGTAATTTATAAATGCAATTTATAAATATGTAATATATCAGACAGATTACTACCTAATTTTATCACCCCTACAGCTACAAAAATAAGTAATAAATAAAATGATCAAGTACTTTATTGAAAATCAATTCTGAAATGTGAGCTCTGAAACAAGCATTTGCTTTCTTGCAAAGTTAACAAAATGGTGCACACAGAGAGCAGCTCTGTCTTGCCATCCTTTCTCTGGGAGGGGACACAGAAAAGCTATTCGAGCAGCACACGCTTCACTAAAAGCTAAACATCTTATTTATGACTGTGCAAGGGCCAGGCATCCGCAGCCTAAACAGGCACTGGGTTGGGGGCAGCCCCCCTCTGGTTGATGTAGGAAGAACATGAAAAGGGAGAAGAAAAGTCCACCCAAACTAGGAGCAGGCCCCAAAGCTGATGTTGGGATGCTCTGGATTAAATTATAAAATTAGAGATACAAACTATATACACTAGACAAATTCATAGATATTTATGGATAAAAATGGGGAAGTAGGTATCATTTCCTAGAACAATTCAAAATGCTTTAAAAATTTAATTGCCCCTATATTTTTTAAAATATTTAAAACACAATTTTACACCCAATAATGCAAGGACATAGATTAAAAAAAATAGCCAATGATTCCTTCAAAGAGAGAAAACTGGGACAAAATGCCCGTTGGAACATACAGAGTCTCCCGCAGGAGCTTCAAAAGTCAGACACTGCCTGCTTTTGTATTTGAACTGCCTTTCAGCTAACTACTTCAGTACAAGATACTTGTGAAAGAGTAAAAGTGTAAAGGACAAAGAAAGATAAAAGAACCCCGAAATGAAGAAACTGTAATACTTAGACACATTCCAGTCATGGGGACTTTCCTGGTTTTGAAGGGGGGTTGGTGATTTTATATATGCTTGTCTTATAATGATAAGCAACAGTAAAAAAAAAAAAAAAAAAAAAAAAATTAGTCAATTATTATGAATACTACTGTTTCCTGCTTTAAGTAAAGAGAATATTGCAAACACCAGAGTGAAATTATAATACCTGGAGTGCAATAGCAGGTCTTCTGGAATAGCCCCATTGTAAAGACTCTTTACCCTTAAATAAAAATATTAACTGTGGTGCTGTGTAACTGTTAACTTTTTTCTTTGGCCAAAGGTACAAAGACTTTTATTTCCATGATTCTTCATACTCATTCTCTCTTAGGTATATACATATCATATACATACACATGAGGAAAGTGTATCATTTCTCCTCCTAAACTATTGCAACTTGGACTGCGTGACAGATTTTTTTTGTGCATTACGCACAAAATGTAGCTATTGTTTGACAGTCTAAAACCTAATGAAGAGATCTATCACAGCTAAATATACCCAGGAAAATAAACCTCCCCCTTTGTCCTGAAAGAGAAATTCAGCAGCAGCCAATTTTACCTTTTCTTTTTCCTCTCCCTCGGAGAGGGAGAAAAACAGCGGTGGGACCACCTCCCCAGAGAGTGACAACGGCAGACACAAGATTCCTGAATTAGGCAATTTCTTTCCTACTCTCATCTCCCTCCAGTGATCATCAGTGGGACCATCATACATCCACCACCAGCACAGCCCTGTTTCAGGCCTTCCTGCTCTCTTAAAGACTTACTGTTTTCTAAGTTGGTGAGAAAAAAAAGCAGATGAGTTTGGAAGGAAATCCAAGGCTAAGCGAGAAAGAAAAGATGTCAGTCTGCTTCTGCAAGCAAGCAGTCATTACATTCCCTCATAATCTCCCCTGCTCAAAACACTTCTTAAAACTTCCTCTTAGGTTACAGCTGTGAGCCAATTTCCATACAAGAACACCTGTGTTATTTCAATAGTCTGATTATTCTCAAATCCCTATATAGTACTTCTACATAATGACTCTTCATCAAGTCACCAAACCAATTTTTGTTTTTAAGGATAAGTTCTACAGTTTAACATGCTTAGTGTTGTGTGCAAACTCAAAGGAGAATAGTATGTAAAATGAGAATCATGAAAAGAGTCATTCAAATATGGTACCTGACACACTCTACTAGTTTTGAACATTCAACTACCTACAGCATTTTCCAATTGCTGGCCAGAGACAACATAAATCTCAACTGCAGCCTCCTCCCTGCCCTACAAAGAAAACAAACTTATTTTGAAAACAAATATATGGCAGCCACCACCCACTTGGTAGCAAGGTGATGACCTCTATCTTTTATTTCATAAATTCTTCCTCATTATTAAAGTTCTTACTCACACAACTCATGCAAAAGCCAGTTTACCATAAATCATTTTAAATACCACAGCTATAACATGAATTCCTATAAATAACTCATTCAAGAAAGTAATTAGCAACAACAGGTTACAAAATTCACTCGATAGCAGAAGTATTTAGAATAAACACAACAGAAATAACTCACGCTACTGTAAAAGACAGGACTTTGCATTATGAGCCAAGAAAAGCAGTTCAGACCATATCATAAAAAAGAAAATTCTCATAAATGTTTAATTTTTTTTAAATTACTTTCTTTCTTCACCTAGCCTCCAGCAGTCAATAGACCATAGGCTTATACATAGTCTATTCTAACTCATCAGCAACCACTCATTCACTTGACAAGGAAGAGAGAAAGGTGGCTAGGGAAACCAAATCAGAGCTTGAATTTAAGGTAGTATTATATCTGGGCCCGTTGCCTCTTTCTCACCTTGAAAACCAAAAAACATCTTTCACCATCAGGAGAAGCAGAATTAGTCTGACTAGAAGAAATGAGTTCTCTATGTCAAACAGATGCTGCACATACTCACCTCGTTACCTCTCCCAAGAATACAATGCCTAAAACTGATGCATTGTAAGTAAAAATCCGAACCTCTCATTCCTAGCACCGTCATAATCTATTTCAAGAAAAATGCATTGCTTTCCCTTGCTCATGCTCTCAAGCTCCTCTACCAACTTGACATTCCTAAGTCTAAGCCTATTTTCCAGGTCATCGGTATGACCTTTGTGCAAAGCCTTACAGCCACTGGTGTTTATAGCTAGATGGCATTCTGCCCACATGGAAACTTATACTGTCTATCACTTTTGCTACCGGTAAGGTAAGCAAAGCTTTTGGGTCTTCTAAAAAGAACTTCTAGACAATTTCAAGCTTTGTAGAGACATCTTCATGTGTCTTAATCATACAGGATATTTTGGAGCACTGGGCACTCCACCCAGATGGTGCACAAGGCAATGCCAAAGGCTGACCACCAGCCTCTCGGATGTTCAGAAAGCCAAAAATTCTCATACGCTACCAAGCACAACAGGCCATTCTGATCAGAGAAAACAGAAAACACATTGGCATGACACGAGAAAGGCCTATTTGCACTCAGCTCAACCTTTTTTGCAGTTTCATGGTTGTACATAATTTCATTTCTCATAACCCAAGACATACTGAAATTCAGGCAGCTATCAGAAGTACTAAAATAGTAGGGTTTTTTTAAAATTCATTTTTCAAGCAACTTAAAATTATCTTCCTGATTTGAATAGCCCAAGCGCAGGGTCTTTTTAAAGAAATACATGTGTTGCATTTTATATGAATTATTATTATTATTAAGCACTTCTGGTTTGAACCAATGCTACCAGTGAAGCAATGAAAGGGGGTGAAATGCACAAAAAGTAGAAGACAGAGCCAAGGATTTCTTTTGCTTCCTCCCAGCGGGGGACCCCAGACAGGCTCAGGGACACCTGTCATCAGCACGGTCCCGGTTTCTGTCCAGGTTCATCCTTTCTTTTCCCCCAGGCAGAGCCCTCCCAGGGTGCTCCTCCTGCTCCTTTCCCAGCAGGCTGCTGTCTAACCCCTCCACATTGAGGACCACTCCTCCACCCAGTCCGTCAGGCTAGTCCGTATACTAAATTAATAAATATAGACTGTACTAATTATTCACACAGTCCAGTCTGACACATTAGATTGAATGTCATGGTTTTCCTGAAGGTAGAAAATGTTGAGTTTTACATAACATGTTCATTAAATGTAGTGAACTAATTAAAGTATGTTAATTAGGTAATAGACAAAAAGAACTTAGTATTTGGTAGAGACTGGTCACTGTTAATACCTTGTATCGTGTTAATACCTTAGCCATATTTTTATGCTTAATGAGCAAAAGGAAAAGCTGATTATTCAGAAAGCAGAAAAAAAATCATGTGTTAACGTGTTGGAAAAACAGCCTCAGGTGACAGAGGAAATACATACCAAAGGAACTGGCACTCTAACAAAGAAAGTATCAATTCAAAGCCCATAAACAACGTGCTGTCACTGGGAATTTCACATATTCAGATTCTAGGAAGCAATACTTAATTGTTGATGTTGTTAATAAAATGGCAAAAATCTGATTTTATTTGCACAAGTTATCTGTTCTCCCTGTACTATGAAAACATTTTTCCTATTTTTTTACATTTACTTTATGAAAATTGAGATTAAGGCTTTCATATAAAATGCTTCGGTTAGAAAAACAACTGAGAAGCAAGAAATTATTAATTAAACTCCTACTCACACGGGGCAAATGTTGGTGGGAAATATACATACATATGCCTGGCACTGGGAATAAAGCCCATGTAACACTCTATATGCAATTAAAACATACTCTGGGCTTATGTTAAAGCAATTTTTTTTTTCATTCCATATCTTATCCCCCTGCTTTTCACTTGACTTGAAAGGGCATGACCAAACCTAGAAAGCATTTTGATGTACATGTTATTAGAAAGGAAAAAAATCCAGTTAGCGCTCTCAATAAAACAAAGCCTGTACTTTCTTCAGAAGACAACTGGAATAATTACAGTAATGAAGATGATAGATGTTGGCAACAGTGAACTACTCAGGACAAAAGCAAACAATTTCTTTCTTAAGGTCAGCAGCATACATTTTGGATATTATTACTCAGTCATTAAAAAGTGAATCCTAGTACAAAAGTCTAAGAAAGACAGATTCAGAAAGGGAACCTCATACTCACAATGACATTTGGATAGAATTTAGATAAATTCAAAGCAAGTCTTAAGCTTAACAAAGAAAACACGCACAAACATATAAACAGAAACAAAATAAGCCAGACAGATCGGTAGCCACCCAGGCCTCAAGGCCCCTCTATTTTTTTTTATATTAAAGTTCCATTTGTGGCTAAAATTCTGCTGTGAGACATCTCGGTGTCAACAGGGCAAAGAAACTCGGTGCCTAACCAGACCCTAAACCCAGCCAGGGCCTGGGCTCAGGTGTTGCTCCCACCTCACGAGTGTCCACTCACCTTTCTCTGTTCTTCTCTGAAAAATATATGTCCAATGCCACCTAAAATACAGAGATGACCACTGCTTTGTTTTCTAGCAATACTGTAATGCCATCCACCCTTGTTTGTTCCACTTTAATATGGGAGATACAGGTCTGCTTCTCTTCTCCACCTGAAATGATTTGGGCACTTTCTTCCCACACCTCTAGAAAATGGCCCCAATGGGAGAGGGGGGTGAGAGCTGCTTCACAGTTGCGACACTTTTCAGGGATGACAGAAACAGGGTTTTATTCTTTTAATAAAGGAAAGGAGTTGAATCAGATCTCCCCACGTCCTGCATAATTCTATTAACCACTGACAGAAGGAAAGCCATGAGCATGGCCACTGTTTTCCCACAGGAGAGGATCAGGGAGCTGTGGGAGGAGGCCGATGCTCAGGCACACTGCTGAGGCACGTAACCCAGACCCAAGCACCGAGACCCAAGCACCGAGCACCAACACCTGCACCAAGTTCAGGAGTCTGCACCTGAAAATGAAACTCAAAACCTTCATAAATGCCCAGGAAACTTAGAAGCTTTAGTCCTGTCAAATGCCAGATACCTGGGTGATTTTGGGTGAGCTGCTGCACTGGTACGATGCTGTGTCAGCTGCCGGCCCAGGAGCTGTGCAGCTGCATGTGTGTCCCAGTGTACTTGGTCTAACTGGATACTCCCCTCAGTAGACACAGTTAGCAGAGGCACAGTGTCATGCTGCTGCAGCAAAACTGCCTCCAGTTCTGGGTTTATTTTATCCGCACAGAGTCAAAAACACGTGAATCTCATTTGCAAATTTTGCCCTAGTGCATTTTTCCACACCAAGATGGTGGCCGTCCTTCAGGCAATGCCTGAAGAGAACTCCTGGAACAGGCTCAAAATCACAATGGACCGCAAGGTTCACAAATACTATTATCCCTAATGCTCACCGCTTAAGTGTAAGCTTATTAACACCAATTTCTGAGCACTCAGTTGCAAGGTCTTTCACCTCTCCTTATTTATGACCTTTCTGAGAAAATTTAGTCTCAAGTAAACTTCCTTCAAGAACATACCACGCCACTGCCCAGCACTAACAAATATCCACTTAGAGAGGATAACACACTAAGTATGCAGGGCAGGCCATATTAACATGAGTCACACTCAAATTCACAAGAACCACAACCATTGTGTAGAGTTTCTTACCCTAAAAATTAACTGAGGTGTCTAAAGAAACAGCTTTTTTTTGGTTGTGGTTTGTCCTCCAGAAGAATTCATGGCATTGGAACTGCAGAGCTTTTGTCAGGAGAAACTTGCAACATTTCCTATAACACATTTCTGTAATACATGAATAGCATCAAACGCAATTAACGCTCTACCAAGAGTTCATGTATCTCAACTGGCTATTTCCCTTGGGGCATGCACCCTTTCCAGTCCTTTCTCTCTGCACTTCCATCTACTCCTGAATATAGTGACCTGCAAAAGATTTATTGTAAGTGAGTCCAATTATGCACATATTTCTTTTCAAACAAAGGCATTGATTTAATGAAGCCCTGCAGGTACACAAAAAGCAGAACTTGAAGCAATTCCATGGGATGTATTTCCCTGGTGCATTTTCCATTATATATAAACTCAAACACAGTGAGTCACTGTTTTACTGCTCAGCTGTGCAAAATAGCTGCAAGATATTTCAGTTTTCATTTTCAAAACCACCTTAACAACAAGAACACAAGAAATCCAACAAGGAGTCTCGCATCATCATTACATAGCATACTTTCTGGAATAAGTTACATAGATGAAAGAACAATGATGGTTCTGCTTTTGAGAGACAACAATGTAACATTGTCCTTGTGAGAAGCTCAGGTACTAAGATGACAAGCATTACAATACTTCTTAAAAAATCAAAAATGCAGCAAATAATCTTCTAGGGAAAGGACGGATCATTTCCATTTCTGTTCATGTTTTACCAATGCCTGTGCTTTGACAGCTAACTGTTTTTAAGTGTCCTGAAAGCACTTTAGAAATCTGAATAATTCAGGCTGTAGGCCAGGATTTAATTTCTTAAAATTCATCTCTTGAATTTTGCTTAAAGAGCAAAAAAGTTTCATGAAATCCAGACAGTTAAGTGGTCAACAAATGTGTTCATTTAAAAAAGAAGAGAAGACGAACATAAAGCTTAAATGGCTTAAAAGAGACATGATAACAAAGTACCATTTGAACTCAGGGTTGAGAAGAATGATTTAGGATGGTTTAAGCAGGCATAATTCAAACCAACATGAATAAGTTCTCCATTGTAAAATTCAAGTTAAACTTCAGGCAGAACTTTCAAACAAAAAGATTATTAAAGACTGTGGAACTCAAAAAATTGAATGAAACTGAAAACCCAACTTCCCAGACACCCAGAAGTGCTAGACTGAACAAAATACAAGGTAACAGCCAACTCTTTCCTAGTACAATTGCTAGAAACAATAAATACATACTCTGCATTGTCAGGAAGTAAATTACCTTTCTAATCTTATCCATTTCCCAGATAATGGCTCACAGCTAAATTAGCTTTTAATTGTAAAGGGTAAGAACATTTCTGGCCTAGAGGAATTGGGTAAAGAGACTCAATGAAATAATAATCAAGCAGATGTTTCTTTATTCATTCCTTAGCAGGAGATAACCACATAAGGAGAGAAAAAAACTTCCTTGATAGGTGACACGATTTAGAAAAACCTAATCTTGTCAGCAAGACAAGAAAATGGAAATGAAGAAAAAATTGCTGCAAGGATTTACATGACGCTCTAAAACTTCAGGAAGAAAATTAAATTGGGAAGTATTCTTGAATGGTCATAAATAAAATGTAAAAATAAGGGGATAAAGTTACATATTCAGGAGATTTTCAGATGTCATTAAAAATTAATAAGCATCAAAATCACTTAGGCAACATTTAAAAAAATCTCCATCTTAGTATTTCATCATCTAAATTTTATAACAGGATGTTGGGGAATATGCCAAAATCTCTGTTACTAGTGTATCAGAACAATTACTGCTGTGATTCTTCTACCGAAAAATTACAACTGTGATATTTATAACACAGAGACTAAATATAAGTAAGCCTCCAAGCAAAAATACATTATTCAGATGATAAATGTCTTTCACTACAATTTTTGTCATTTATTCTAATAACAGTTGCCCTATTTTCAGAAACTTTATATCATTCAGCCTTAACAAGTCTTTTCCAGAGGGAGAAAGACTATTAAATCCATTTTCCAATCATAACTAGTTGGAGAAAATTCTGGCTCCTTAAGTGAACATAATTCTTCGGTATGTGAAGATGTTTTCTTTTAAAGCCTTAGTATTTATGCTAGGAAAATGACCATATTTTCCCTATGTAAATAATAATTAAGCCAATGGTTCATTCTTATTTTGAAACTACAGTCAATAAACCGGTGTCAAATTATGAACAGCAAAAAACTGTATCAGTTTAAAAAAACATGTATGAACATGACAAGCATGTAAAAAGTATATACTAGTAACTTGGAAATGCTGACCCTTCCTTCCATTTCAAAATTTGACTACAGTCAAAGTATTACATTTTCTCCATCTAGATAGATTACTGTAATTTAATGCAACTGATGATGCATGGGTGCAATCCCCTTTTTTTGCCAGCTGTCTCTCATTATCCTCATTCAGGCCGTCCTGAGCATCCCTCCTGGCCCATGATCAAGTTCTTCAAATTATTTACAGTCAACTCTAACTGAAGACTCTGATCCTTATCAAGTCACGTGTATGTAGATCAAAGACTCGACGGCAGTCTATGAACAGTGCGAAGGCTTCACCACACTCTCCTAACACAGATCACTAAGTATTTGAGGAAGGGGTGGAAAAATACACACAGAATCACACACGGAATCATTTGGTTGGAAAAGACCTTTAAGATCATCGAGTCCAACCATACCTGTCTACTACTAAACCATGTCCCTAAGCACCTTGTCTACCCGTCTTTTAAATACCTCCAGGGATGGTGACTCGACCACTTCCCTGGGCAGCCTGGTCCAATACTTGACAACCCTCTCCGTGAAGAAGTTTTTCCTAATATCTAATCTAAACCTCCCCTGGCGCAACTTGAGGCCATTTCCTCTTGTCCTATCACTTGCTACTTGGGAGAAGAGACCAACACCCACCTCACTACAACCTCCTTTCAGGTAGTTGTAGAGAGCGATAAGGTCTCTCCTCAGCCTCCTCTTCTCCAGGCTAAACAACCCCAGATCCCGCAGCCGCTCCTCCTAAGATTTGTGCTCTAGACCCTTCACCAGCTTTGTTGCCCTTCTCTGGACACGCTCCAGCACCTCAATGTCCTTCTTGTACTAAGGGACCCAAAACTGAACGCAGTACTCAAGGTGCAGCCTCACCAGTGCAGAGTACAGGGGAAGGATGACTTCCCTGGTCCTGCTGGCCACACTATTTCTGATACAAGCCAGGATGCTGTTGGCCTTCTTGGCCGCCTGGGCACACTGCTGGCTCATATTCAGTCGGCTGTCGATCAACACCCCCAGATCCCTCTCCGCCAAGCAGCTTTCCAGCCACTCATCCCCAAGCCTGTAGCGTTGCATGGGGTTGTTGTGGCCCAAGTGCAGGACCCGGCACTTGGCCTTGTTGAACCTCATACAATTGGTCAGAGCCCATTGGTCCAGCCTGTCCAGGTCCCTCTGTAGAGCCTTCCTACCCTCAAGCAGATCAACACTTCCTCCCAGCTTAGTGTCATCTACAAACTTGCTGAGGGTACACTCGATCCCCTTGTCCAGATCATTGATAAAGATGTTGAACAAAACTGGCCCCAACACTGAGCCCTGGGGAACACCACTCATGACCGGCCTCCAACTGGATTTAACTCCATTCACCACCACCCTTTGGGCCCGGCCACCCAGTGGCCAGACAGTGTTTAACCCAGCACAGAGTATGCCTGTCCAGGCCATGGGCAGCCAGTTTCTCCAGAAGAATGCTGTGGGAGACAGTGTCAAAGGCTTTACTAAAGTCCAGGCAGATGATACTTGTGGCTGGAGAGAATCTGGTGCTAGAATGAACTCCTGCAGAAAATCAGCAAAATCATGTACCATTAGGAAATTCTGCAAAGTGGTCTTGTTTAACTAAAGCCTCTCTTCTCTAAAAATGATACTTATAACACTACACCTCCCTTATGTAATAAAATCCTGCCAACAAGAAACATACTAAAAAATCATTTTTAAAAAAAAACACAAAAAAAATACAAAACAAAAAAACACACTAACACCACAAACAACCTTACAGGTTGATATGTAGAGAAAGCACTCAATTATGCTGTAAGACTTCAGTGAAGGAAGATTCCATCAATTACTATAGTAACTGGATGAAGTTCTGTGAATTAAAAAGAAACTTATCAGGCAAATTAACAAGAAAAAAATCTCAGCTCTCATGTAATCCATTATACAACTTTTTCAATGCATTATGCAACAACATGAAACCTCTGCAATGCACCAATCAGTAATCCCCGTCTTCTGCATGGTATTGTAAAGGTCCAATAGCAGGTCCAGCTGCGATTCACTGGGGTGGATCAGTTATTCACCTTGAAAGTGGGAGATAACGTGTTCAAGTGCTCTCACAGCTGCTGGAGAGAAATTGCAACTAGATCACCCATGCTTTAAGGGAATACTGTGAGGTAAAAAATATGAGTCCCCCTACTTTTTTCCTGTTTGTTTTAGAAGTCCCCAAAATAAGACAGTTTGGAAACACCAGTACAAATTATAGCAGCAATTCAGATATTGTATTTCAGCAATATGACCTGAAATTTCCCTACACTCTGTAAAGAGTAAGAATTATGAAATACAGGTGCTAATTATGTAGAATTTTAAGACTGTCATGTTGATCTATTCTGGATATAGTGATCCAGAAGATGTTCCCAAGCAACAAATGGACACTCAAGAGTGCGCTCCTATTTTAGTCTATGCTTATCTTTGCTACCTCTGACTTATATCTCTTAATATACAAAGTAGTAAATGAGAGAACAGTAATTCTTCCCCCCCCCAAATGAAAACCAGTCAGCAGAAAGTATCCCATTAGAGGGATCACAAAGAAAATACAGTTTGAGAACAGATTCATCATTGCTGAAGGGGATGAAAGCTAAAAGGTATCTAGAGAAACAAGCATCTTTAAGCATTTGACTAACCAAATGTACAGCAGACTTTGCCACAGGCATCTTGCCTGCGTAGCTTGCTCTCCAGGTTCTGCCCTTTTGTACTGTGCCCTAGGCAAAGCAGATCAATTTAAAACAAAATTGATACAAACATTATTTAAATGAGCTTGTAGGTCATTTTAGTTAAATCGTCTATTTTAATCTTGTTTTGCAGTTAGATTTTTAGATATTTTCCAAAAAGGAAATCTATTCTCATTCATTAGTATAACACTGCAAGCATACTGAAGTGGAAACCAAGATATATTAGATCTGGTCAGTTTTTAAAAGCCAGGAGGATTCAATGTATGTTTACATAGTTCCATAGGTGACTGCATATTTAGTAACATATCATTTGTTCAGTGTTAATTTTGCATTATTTTGTCAGAAAATTATGGCATTTAATTGCTAGTTGGTTTTTTGGGTTTTGTTGGGGGTTTTTTTAATCAGATAAGTTGCCCAAGAGTCTAATTCAGTGAAAAGACGATGCCAAACCTACACATTTTTTTGAAATCTCAGTAGGAACTTCCATGTATTTTTGACGTCTAAATGTCTTTGAAACTTTGTGTACATATCCTTTAAATTTCAAGAGTTAGATCTCATCTTCTCCAGTATATTCCATGTATGTATGTAGAAGAAAGGCCTTCTTGCTTTTTCAACTCCCAGCTGGATTCTCAACTTTGAATGAATCCTGAATTGACCCATCAATCAGCTCTAGCACACTTACACATCTGCAAGTAATACAGTCTTGGCTTAGCTGGCTGAAAGTGCAGACAGCTGAAGCAGCACAAAACCCAGTAATTGGGATCCTGAGTTTCTAAGTTAATTTCAGACTGCTGCCATTGTAGCTCTCAGCTGTCAGGATTAGAAAACCAATATTGTACACAACCATATGCACAATCACACCGAGCTATAATCGACAACCGATGGTGGGGCACAATGGACAAAGAGAGAACCAAAGAAGAGGAGAAAAATGGAAAATAAAATGAAACGGATGAAGATGTTAGCATATGAAAACAGGATGTTATTACATGTTTGTGTAAACTCTAAAACTATTACAGAAATACCCTGAGAGAGAGAGAAATCCCATTTTCAGCTTTTAGTATTAATCTTAGACAACTCCATTGGTTTCAATCAAGTTACACTGCATTACACCTTCCTTAATAAAATTTGGCCAAGTCTTACCATCCAAATAAACAAAAAATATGTATGGGAAAACTTCTGTATCTGGACATTTCTTTATTATAGATCAGATCCAAACCCAGAGACTGAGATCGAAATATTGGTAAAAATTTCTGAGATTTTTTTAAGCCCAAACTTCTAAACCTGAGCATTGACCTTTAAAATAGAATTCAAGCTTGGTTTCTCAGCAAAACACAATCCAAAACTGAGAACTTAATTCCTTAATCCTAACACAGAGAATATTTTCCTAGATTTCCTTCTTACAAATGTTTCAACACAGCATCTAGTCTTACCCAGTCCTGCAAGGAAAATGTTTCATAAACATCTCTTTTCTACAGATCTTTGCATTCAATTTTTATTCTAGCATCCCTGCACACTGTTTTAAATGTTATTTTTAAATATTTGCAGTGGTGTAAATTAGAAACCTGGGTCTGTGTCTCTCCTGATCCCTTTGAAGATATATGTGGAACACTGACCATGAATTTTGCACGCAGTGGTAGTGTCGAAACAATCAGAAAAAAAATTGCTGATTTTCCAATATATTGAGCACTTATGGACCTGAAAAATAGATCTCACTAAGAGTGTGCATGACTGCATCACTCGATTCTAGATACCAGGATTCTCTTATGTGAAACTGCAGAGTAAATGGAGACCAAAGACTTTCAGCATCCAAAGACCGAAACACCAAAACTAGTGGGGACATCCGAAACCAAAGAATTTTTTAACTCCCAGAAATGCTACAGTGTTGTTTACCCATTACAACAGCCATGCATTGTCATCATCCAGGCAATGAGCTCTCTTTGCTTACCGAAGTAAAGCACACAATACAGTTGCAAAGAGAGCGTGCAGAGCAGCAGCAAAGAGACAGACTAGATGCCATCTAGGGCCCATCCATTGGATCGCACACAGCTGGTAACCAAGTGACTCAACCAAGCAAAATCCAATGTAATAGTCTGTCATTAATACAATTAAAGTGAAAGCACTTGGCATCCATCATCAGCTCCTTCAGTGACCCTCCCTGGCTCAGTGGCAGCCTTGTGCCCTCCTTTGAAGTTCATAATTGAACCTGTAAAAGAATATACAACTATTTGCCCATTGTAAAAAGCAAGCATTTGGCATGTCCTGGCAAGCTGTAGCCTATAAATTGCTGGGCAACACACTCGCAATGATCATTGAAACTGCTTGAAAGCAATCTGGATTAAAAAAATCAGTTCTGTGATGACAGCCAGAGCAATGACATTAGCAACACTGCAAAAATTCAGCAAAGGGAGGTGCTTTGGGGAAGAAGGACAGCAGTTCACAAGCCTATGAAGATGTCCACATTTAGATGGCTCATTTGCTTGCAAGAAAACGAGAATGCATGGGCAGAGCAGAACAAGGTTCCTCTTCCTTTGCTACCAAATTCAGCAAGAACATAGTTTGACAGACCTCTCCCAGATCACCGCTGCGCACTGCTGAAACAGGGAATGTTTGACAAGTGCTACATTTTCCTATGTTTGAGACCCCTCAATCAGGAACATCTTTCTCCTGAAATAGCCAATCCAACAAAAAAATGTAACCGATCAGAAAGAAAATAAACTCTTCGGCACAAGAAAGTAAAGACAGTGTATGGGCAACCCCAACCCATTTTGGATCCACTATTCTTTTTAAATGATCTCAGTTACAGATGAACAAGTCATTTGTAAGACTAAAGAGAATTATTTCTCTTTCCACAAAAACATCCAAGACATAACCCATCACTGCCAAGCTAACAATGACAAACCCTGTTTCATGGACCCCATGAAGGAAAGCAAAAGCAGAACTGCAGAAATCTTTGAAACGCAGTGTCTTGTCTCAGGCTGCCCCACTACTTGGTTCTTACAGTAGAAGGAAAAAAAAAGGGAACTAGCCAGTGGTCTTTCCTCTGGTATTCAGTCCCAGTTTCTGGTAGTCAGCACTTTAAAGTTTTCCTAAGCTGGTGATTGGATCTATTGAATTAGGATCATTGTGCTTAATTACCTAATTCCTTTCTAACCTATTTACACTTATGGCCTCCACAATATCCCACATTACTAAGTGCATTACTAAGTCTTACACTTTAACTCCACATTTTGTGCAAAAAGTGTTTCTCTCTTGTTTTTAACTTAATGATTGATAATTTTATTGACATTCACTATTTCTGCTATAATGAAATAGTTATGATTTATTCTGCATTCACCTTTTCTTTATTTTTCATGGTATCATATCCTCTGTCTCCTGAATTGCCTCATTTCCAGAGCAACTCCTAATCTACATAGCTTCGATTTGAACAGAAACTATTTCCCCACTAGTCAAGAAATGCTGAATGACACGACCTCAAAACACAATCCAGATTTTACAGTCCTGAAATTGAAAGCTCAGGGAAAGCCCAGTCTCAGGTTGCCAGCGCTCAGGGCTATCATCAATGACACTATCTGAGACCATTCCAGATAGTGACTGTCACTACCACATGAAAGCTGTGGACAGGTCAGATAACATTTTAGTATTTCTCATTTTTTCTTGAAGAAAAAAAAATATGCAGAAGGCGCTCTGGAAGCTTGTTTTTATATTATGTCCACATCAGCAGCCACCTAACTCTCACCTCCCCTTAAACACAGGCATACACTTGTGTGAAGCACAAGCAACAGAAGTGCAGGAGGAAATGCCCAAGCAGAGCACAGCATCGAAAAGGAGCACAACCTGGACAACGAGCATCCTAGACAGCAGAGAAAACCATCCAAGGGAGAGATGGAATTTGTTACACAAAAAGGATGCTGAGAGACAACAGTAGCACCTAAAAATCAAGACATTGGCTCAAAAGAGAAGAGTTAAAAAGAAGCACACATAGGATGATTTTTGCCTTCTGGATTATCAAAGACTGACGTTTTCATATTTTCCATCTCTACAATGAGAGCTAAAATCTTGCCTATTTTATTTTTACCTTTTAAATAGAAATCTAGAATGTAGGTGTTTTCTTGGTGTTGAAGCTGCAAGATTGCAAGACTACAGCAGAAACATAAAAGTTGACAATAATGATTTGATACTGAATTTTCTTTTTAATTTCTTGCTCTTTCCACTATACTCACAATTCACACGTGTCTTGGATCACTCATGTCCAAAACACATCTGTAATCTTAGCACTTCCAAATGACAGAAACTTTCCTATCACTTGTATTCCTATCCCTACCAATCAAGATACCTAAAATGAAACACTTGAAAATTGAGACTTTGTGAAGGAGTTCCACTGCTGACTGCGGACTGAGTCGCTTTCCCATTCCAAATAGAAAAAGACTTTCTTTTTTTCTTTTTCTTTTTTTTTTTTTAAATAATACTCCTGGCTGTAGGGGGGGTATAACCTCCTCCCCACCTTTTCTTTCATATGGGATGTATAACTGTAATCTCAAATAGTACCTGCAAGTCCCACAGGTGAGGATCTGTCTCTGCCATATCTATCCAGTTAAGCCCTTCAGGCATAGCTTTATTCACAGAAGTGGAACACTCTTTTTCATCCTATTGACTTTCAGAGCAAGATTAAGAAAGAACTAATAGAATTTTGATACATATCTCCCAAATGCCAGACATGCAAACTGAGCAAAAGCTAAGATTTGTAATAAAGCTCTGTTCAGCTGCAGCAATCTAGCAATAGTGATCAAACTGGAGGTAGTATATAGACATTTAACTTGCCATATATTCTGGAAAGGCATCCTCACTACTATAAATTATGTCTTATTCATAGAGATTTATCAGAAATGCCACAGAGTTTGGAGAAGCAGAAAAGGAAAAATAATTGGGTTCACTAGGAAACAAATTGAAACATCCAAAAGAATGTAGACGATGAGTAAAGNTGTGATTTTAGTGCCTTGAAGAAGTTTGGTCACTAGGAAATGCTGAGCATCTGCCATCTCAAAACAAAGCCTGGGTTTAGATAATTCAAATGGAGTACTACTAGTACTAAAACACAGTATTAATAACAAAACTGAAGGAAAACTTATTTAGTATTCCATTTCCTGAAGGTATTTAAAAGACGGGTAGACGAGGCACTTAGGGACATGGTTTAGTAGTGGACAGGTACAGTTGGACTCAGTGATCTTAAAGG
>VYZW01031824.1:50392-62332 GCA_013401315.1 Balaeniceps rex
TAATTTATAGCATTTTAACTACTTTTAATACAAGTTTCCAGAAAAAGGTGTAAAACGATCCCCATCTCTCTCCAAAAAGCAACACAAATGTGCAATACTTTCTGGCATTTTTGAGTGTGATAGCTACAAAGCGATTGCTCCCACTGAAACTTGTCCTGGAACTTATTGCAGCCCCACTGATGCAGACAGACTCCTATGCTCTTTAAAAAGTCAACAGGACTCCACGAAGGCTTAAAAATCTACATTTAAGATCACCATTTTGCAGATACAAATTCATAAATAACATTACATTTTATATTTTTGTATGATTTTAAAACCTGCTTGCAATCACAAAGTTGGATGAATGGTAGGCATCTATCTTTTTAATATACTCTTTGAATGTGTTTATAGTAAACATAAATGTTTATAGTAAATTCAAGATTCAGGTGGACTTAACTGAAGGTATCAACATTTATAATCCAGATAAACTGCTCCTTTCTCCTCAGTTTGCACATAATATATCATCCATCTATAAAAGTCTTTCCAAAAAGACAAGAATGAGACCTTGCCAGAGAATGACAGGATTGGAAGAGATCTCATGACGTCTTCTAATCCATCACTCAGCCCTAAAGTAGCAATAACTGTAAATGCGTCTCTTCTGTCAGATATTCACCTTACCTGTTCTTACAGGTGGATAATGGAGATTCCACAAATACACTAGACAATTTGTTCCACTGCTTCCTTATCCTTAGCATTAGACAGGTTTTTTTAACATCTTTTTCATATTGTCCCATAACATTTTCTTCTTTTCCTATTCAGTAGGGATATAAGAAAGAAACTGCTCTTTTTCGCAGCAGCAGCCTTTTACATACTAAATGTGCGTGTCTCCATGGTCAGGCTAAGGAATCTCAGTATCTTCAAATCTTCTTTCATATTTTTTAGGCCCATGCTGATTTTTGTTGTTCTTCCCGAACTGCTCTACAATTGCTATTCTCTTCTTGAAACACAGCACACAGTACTGTATTAATCAGCTAATACCTCACAAATGCCAAGTATTACCTCACGTACCTTGAAGACTTCATTTCTCCTAAATACGCTCACGTGCCTGTTTCTTTGCAGGAAGTTCCTGCTCTGTTTGATTAAAATTGAGAATTTGCAAATCTTGACTTATCTTTCATATCTCCACTGAATTCCAGAACCTATATATAATCAACTTTTCAATGTCTCATAAACAACTAATTAAACAAAGTGAAAAGGCTCCAGGAGGTGGCCAGGGAATTCAGCAAAGATATGGAAGAATCAGGATTCAAGGTCCTGTTTTGCCCCAGCTGTACAAGGGCAGGAGCTGGCTTTCCTCCTTCTGTTCCTCCATTTCTTTCCCAGTGCCACAACCAAATCAATTCTTCCCTGTGCAGCTTCATCAGCTCCTTCCTTCTTTTCATACCACAGTCAGCCATGATGTCCTCAATTCTCCAAGTCTGCACAAATTTCTCCACGCTCTCAATTTTACTCTCATTTTACCCTGCAACTCCTTCCNCAAGGAGGCTCGCCCCCCCCCCAAGACACTTCCTTGCTTCTATTTTAGCAGTTGCCTTTATCTTAATGCCTATTCCAACTTTCACCTTGCCTATCCTAATCAACAACCTTGTAGAAGCGGGTGGATTTTAATCATCTTTAAATATGCAAAGCTTATTTTTCATTTAATAACTTTTAAACTTCACCAACGCTCAAAATTGTGTTGAACACATTCAGTCCTCCGTTAATTTGGATGACGTAAAAATGGCACTGTTATTGCAAAGGGAGTCACAATGGCATGATTCTTCAAAAGTTTAGGTTTTTTACAATGCAGACGTGAACATATATGTTACAGTGTATTACAGAAATGAAAGGAACATGCTAAGCCTATGGCTTTCTCTTCTCATATCAGATACACAACTAATTGTTCAAGACGATTTACAGTGGATTAAGTTTTCCCTCACCTGCTTAAATCCTCTCATCCACCGAGGTTGTAAACATTACTTATTTAAGAAGCATTAAAAGATGTCAGTGGAAGTATTTTGTTTTAGAACTGATTCTATTTTTTTTTCCGAAGGAAAAAGTAGAAAGGGAAGATGCAATTATTCGCAGAGGAAATTGAAAGCATATATTTAACAAGTAGAAACAGTGGGAAGAACTCAAACCAGATACAGATGCATTGAAGTGGGATGATTTCTATACAGTATTCATACTTTTTCTTATTTTTGCACAAATAAATATCAGGCTGCCAATTATTCTTAATCACTAACACCACAGCATACCATATGACCCAGAGAAATCTTTTTTAATCTTGACATTGGCAAATATAAGGGGGAGGGAGTTGGGTTTTTTTTTTTAAAGAAATATGTATCCCTGATTGTTACTTCATTTCATTCTAGCATTTTCCTGGAAAAAAAGATTTCTTTTTTCTTTTCACTCAGAACTTGGAATCAGGCAGTAAAAATGACAATACGCAAAGCAGCAATTCAATCCTAAATTTATACTTATAATTAGGTTTTGGCATTTTATTTTCAATGCTGCCATTATCTCAGTACTCTTGTCTTGAAGATGTAATAGTGCCTCTGTAATTTTCCAAAAGAATCACAACATTCCTGTAGTCTCTATAGACTTGCCTTAACTGTTGCCATAATGCTAAATTTTGGTGAAGCGAACTGGGAATTAGTACCGTTATACAAACTGCGGGGTCAGGCTCCGCCATCCATTCTCATAATGAGCAATACATTTCATCTGCAAGTCTTGCCAGAGGTCCCACTCAGCATCAACAAAAGCAAAAGAATTTGTTACTGTGAGCAGCTTCCCACACTCACCTGCTACATTAAAAATAGTTACTACCCAAGATCTCGCTATATCGTTCTCCCACATACGGAGGCCTAAGCAGTAATAACTGCGTGCCATTTGCAGCAGTGACGAGAGTACTCAATACAAACAGTAACTACCTAGTGCATACATACCGTATCGTACCATAGTGCATGCATATGTATTATATATATCTGTGGACATATATCAGCAATATCATGCTTTAAGGTCTTGTATCTACCAGATTTTAAAAATAAACAGATAAATAAAACAGCTTTTGAATTTTAAGACTGAATGAGGAAGGCGAAGAGAATATGAACTTAGAAAGGAAGAGTCAATTTGGCTTTACGTACATGGGTTTTACCGTTACCTTCAGAAAACACAGGAAAACAACATGCCAAGCATAAACATAGTTCACAAAAATATCTGCACTTTGCCGATACACGCTCGTTATATCTGAAGCATCAAACCACTGTCAGATAACAACCCTGTTTTGAAAGCCAATTTTGACTTGCACACAAGAGAGATCCATGGACAGAATCAAATATTCTATGAATAACTTTTTCTATGAATACACTGCCTTAAGTGACAATTTGCAAAATAATTTACATGCAATGAGGTATACATGTATACAGACAAACTAACAATATCTGGTCCTTTGATTAGCCATCAATAAAAGATCTTTGTAGAGAAGATCTGCAGATTGTTTCTCCCATTCTGTAAACAAATGACGACTCCTCAGCAATCTTTCAATTACTCGCAACTATTTTAAAGCACTCTGAATAATCATACTGAAAAAATATACTTGAGGACTGATAAATAAAACATTACAGGATACAGAAAGCATACAAGTCTGCATTTTGTTACCATATTAGTGTATGTATTGAACAATAAGAATAAGACTATATTTGCGTTTTCAAGAGCAGTTTGAACAAATTTCCAGGTGAACAATTTCCTTTTTCATTTCTTTCTACAATATTACACTTACAGATAATTTGCAATACATTTCTTATAATTTTCACAGAAATTTGCCCACACTGCAAAAAAATTGAGAAGCAGTGGCCTAACCACTAACAAAGGTGCTGTAGATGTAGAACTGCTTCCAAAAGAATTTTGTGAAAAGAGACTGATAAGAAAATTATTTAACTCCTCAAAACCACAGGCAACGATGTATTTTATCATTTTGCAAATTGCTAGGGATTGCGGTTTTTAATTAAAAGCCTGTATAATAATAACAACCTATGACTAATACTACAGTAAAAATAGATTCCACTTTGTACAGACTGTGGGATTTTGGTGGGAAATTAGATTGAGGCTTCACAATCTGTGAGCACCATTAGAAGATAAAATTAATCAAGGACTCCATTTGCTACCTTTTTACCATAAATAAGAATTAAAACGTATCACGTGTTACAGTTTCACAAAAAAAAGATTAACTCTGTTGTACATACCAAAGCCATTAGACTAAGCCCTTGAAGGAAACAAGTTCTCTCAGCTAGGAGCCTTTTTCTTCATACCCAGAGCCCACCGAACTGGGACAATGCTTGGGAACAGAACTGTATCCATTTTACAGCTTGCATTCCTGTTCCGTTTGTCTCCAGTCAAGATGAGGACTGATCCCTACAACAGAAGTACTCCAAAGGTACTGCTATGTCACAGCGTTACCTCCCAAGCTAACAGTGCTGAAGTCAACACCGACTCCTGCTCCTTAAACTCTGCCATGACTCCAGGTACAAGACTCCCACCATACAAAAGCCATTTCTGCCTTACCACATGCAGGGCTCTAGACATCAGCCAGGCCAAGACTGCCAGAGCACATTTACACACTTTATTGTTTGACACACAGTGAAAATGCCACCAGGACAGACAAATGTCGAAGACTGAAGGAGCTGTGCCTTTACCATCGTTGTGGCAGGAAAGCAAGGTTGCCTTGTTGGCCTGCAGAGGCCCCCTCAGAAACAGCAAGAGAAGACTGAGGAAGAGGATGCACCACAATAGATATTACACGGAGTACAGAAGTCTCCCTTCCCTGCTTGAAGCAAACACAACAGCTGCTGAACTAGTTAGCTGTAGTAAATGGAGGTGGGAACCAGGCCACAGACTTAACGAGCAACAGCACTGACCTGCAGCTCCGCAGACAGGTACTGCATCAGGGCAGGGCTCTGCCAGTCAGGGCTGCAGAGGGAACCAGGCACAATTCTCCCCTCATCAGCACATAAGAAATACTATATTCTTTGGTCCTCTCAACCACGGCAACAGCCTTTTCTTCTGTGCACAGCTCTGGAGCAACAAAACTTAAAGCCAGACAGCACAAGGCAATCCTGTACATTGCACCTTCTGAAAGCTGACTCCTCTGACTCCCTGCGCAGCGGCCGTCACACAACAGGAGACAACACACATTGAGAAAGAGAGACCAGCACATAGGCTAGCAAGGTATGAGCAAGAGACTGCTATCGACTGCAGACTACTGCACTGGTGTAAAACACTGAGGACTAAGTCTTCCATAGAATTGGCGATCATGAACTAGAGATGGAAAACGGATTCACACTGAAATGTCCCTCTAAGGAAAGGAACTGGGCAGCTGGTCTCTCAGTGGAAAAGACAGGACCACCTTCTACACCAGTGCCAGAAACTGCAAGAGCAGCAAGTAATAGGAATTAGGATTCATAAAAGGTATCCAGAGAGCAACAGGAAAAACTGTCCCTAGCACAAGGAGAAAGGAGATGTCAGAGATAACCTCACACTGTGTAGCAACCTGCCACCTGATTGCAAAATGGACCATGTCAACAGATGATGGGAACAGACCCTACGAAAACTGGGCTTGCCACAAGTGCGCCTCATCAACCTGCAGCAACTGAGACTTGTCTCTTTCAAGCTTTGTCAACATTGTGCAGCTCGTTATGCTACCACAGAGCCATTTCAGGAGCCAGCGAAGCCTCTGCAGACCTACGCAGTGTGTTCACAGGGATGTGTATGCACAGTCAGACACTTGTGTGTGCACGAGACTTCTCCCTGCCCCAGACCGATTTCCAGCGCAAGGCAGGAACCACCATTCACAAACAGAATCTCGCTATGAGATCAAGATCAACACCCACACTTACACCTTGTGTGTGTCTCCAAACGCTGTGTTTGGGAGAGGCCAGGCAGGACAGAGGGTCCCCACTGATCTAACAGTGTAAAAAGTCCCCCACCAACTGACCCCTTTCGTACCTCCTGGGGAAACACTGCCCAGCAGCAGCTGTGCAATCACACTGTGCTCAGAGGCAAGGGTGCGCCGCGTACCCCCCCAGACGACAACTCCGCAGATTACCAGCTCCGCCGCTGAGCACAAGAAACTGCGACACCGCGGCACGAAGCAGAGACCGGGATCCGGAGGGAGACAGACCTCGCTGTGCAAGGGCCAGACCTCAGCAGATTCCTCTGCGATCTGCAAGCAGAGAGTGCCGGGGACCTGCAAAGACAGCCCCAGCCCCGGAGCGGGATCCCCACGGAGCAGCCCACAGGTGCTCGCTCCCCAGCACTGCCCCACCGCCGCGGAGCAGGGGGACAAGGGGGAGCCTGAGAAAGCAGATGTCGGAGGCAGGGGTACGCGGAGAGAGGGGGTACCGAGGGGAAGAGGATGCCTGAAGCGGGGGGAGCCGGAGGGCAGAGTACTCGTCCTCGCGGGACACACGTACACGCACATACGCGAACAAACACACGCCGCTCCACCTCCGAGCGCCCAGGCACCCCGCCGCCGCCGCATCGCCCGGCACCGGAGCGAGCCAACCTGTTTCCCCACGCACCGAGAAGCCGGCTCCAAGCCCCCGCACGGGCGGGTAGGAAGGCGGCCCTCCGCGCCCCCTCCCCGGCTGCCTCCCCGCGGGGCGCGTCGCACCCCCCCGCGGCCGGGGCCGCGCTGCGGCAGCCGTACCGTGGGCAGCAGCGGCTCCATCTGCGCCCCTTGGTCCTGGGTCTCCATACGGCGGCGGCGGTGGAGCGGCGGCGGCGGTGGAGCCGCGACGNCTGCCGCTGCCGCCCCCGCCCCGGCGGGGCGGAGAAGGCGGGCGGACCTCGCCCCTGCACGACGGCGCCTGCGAGCCGGCGCCCGAGCGCGCCGGTGTCGCCGGTTCCTCCGCACGGCACCTTTCCTCCGGGGGGCTCTGCCCGGTCCCCGTGGCCGATGTGGGAGCGGGCTCCGCGTCCGCAGAGGAATGCGCAGGGGGCGAGGGGACCGGCTCCCAAACACAGACCCCCGAGAGACGCTATTGCAACCATCAAGACACGGCTCGGGAGTTACCGCTTTACGCCAGACTTCGGCCACAGGCCCCTCAAGACTGTTGCTTCAGTGCAGTCTTTGGCCAAAATGTATTTTGATCTGATCAGCATCAGAAGAGCACTGAAAAACAGTGATCCTCTGCTCGGTCCTGCCAGGCTTTGACCCTTAGACACAGCCAGCACCTTCAAAATAGAGGTTTGCCCCATTCTCCACTAAAATCACCCAATCCCCCCCTACAAGTTCTAAACACATACCTGATTACTGTATCCTTCTGGAAACAGTTAATTCAACAGGAGCCTTACCCTCTTCTTCACCCAATTCTATCATTCCAGCCTGCTACACATTTAGCTCCTCCTGGTCTACCTGCCTCTGCAGCTCAATGGTTATATTCAGCCATACCAAAACCCCAACAAACTACACAAGCAATTGTCGGAGCCTAAATCTGGCTATCCTAAGGGTAGTTGGGCCCCCACAATACTTGTATTATCAAGGACACAAGTGGAATGCTGCCTACCAAGACAGCTGAGCCAGAGAAGTTCTTATCTTCATCACTTCCCAGCACATCTCCCCAAAAAACATGCCCATGCCCCAAACCTGTGTGCATAAGAATCAACATGAACAGAGACCTGACTAGGAAAAACAAGCTAAGAAGTAAACCTCTATCTCCCTGTCAACATTGATTTCCTTGCCAAAGCAGCAGGCCGTTCCCTCCATTTTGGATATCCTTTGCAGTCTGAAAGTAGATCAATAAATAGTTTTGTTAAATCTGATTTAATTTCATCTGCCATGAGGCATGTTCTTCAGGTCTCCTAAAGATCTTCCAGGTCGATTTATCTGTACATCAGCCAATCGAGACACAGAGCTGAGGAGGTGGTATAAAGGAAAGGGGAGTCAAAGCTGGTTCTTACAAAGAAGGGTGCTATTTTTCCGAGTCACAACTGAGAATTTTGTCTTTGTACAAAGCAATACATACATGTAACACTGTACAGAAAGACAGACAATGCTGTGGTCCAGATTCTGGGACAGAAGCCAGATGCATATTTTTATAACATGATTACTGATCTACAGTAGCTAACATAGGAGGCCATTCAGGTCACTAGAGGTAAGGCTGTGTTAGCATTTGCACAGTAAAACCCTATTTGCAGGAGCTTATAATTAAGCTACAGAAGTCATGATGAAGCTGGGAAAGCAATGTGTTGTAAGTAAAAGTGATTTTCCTTCTTTAAAGAAAAAAGACTTAAAGTGAATATACCACTTGTGAAACCAGGAAGACCAAAAACCTTTGGTCTACTGGCAGTTAGTTCAATGTAAGTTAGTATAAGCATCCTTAGACTTCTCTGCCTAAATGTCTCAAGCTTGTCCCAGAGCATTTTTTTTAATAAGATGCTACAATACATCAAGCTCAATGGCATTTACACATGTTTCACTCCCCAACTAGGTGATATTTTCAAGCTTTTGTACATGAAGGCTAAGGAAAAAAGTAAGAGGACGTTCTCAATTCGTCAATAATTTGAGAAACTTGAACACAGAAGAGCAGGTGTTGTGAAATCACAACATGCGGATACACTTAAGTTTTAAGATTTTAAGAGTACCTAGGATATGCTATTGAAATAAATACTTTTGCGACATATCTATGTCAGACTAATTTTGTCTTTATATATATTTCTAGTACATTACAAAAATGAAATAGCAAGGGCTTCTACATTTAGTTTTATAATGATAAAGCTCCTAAAGCAAACTTCAGTTGGAAAATGGGGAAATATTTTTCTTGTTCAATAATGTTCTGAATTTAGGTCAGAAACTGACCTGATCCCTGCCTGGTGTCATCTTTCAGAAGAAAATAAAGACAGTGAAAGTTGACTTTTATTCTTCTCCTTCCTAAAACTGCCTCTTACTGCTTTGGCCTGCAGCAAGCCAGTAACTCAGATGTTCTCCTGAATCATGCTCAATGTTTTTAAACCCCACTGAACAGCAATTTCACTCCTTAAAATCTGTTCACAAGGAGTATGTATTATATGTAAGGGGAAATACATTCAGAGGGCTCAGCCCATTCTCAAAGTACTTGGGAGGTAGATAGCATAGATTTTGGAGGCATATGGCATAATACCTACCTATCTAGGTTTGACATAAAAATGGTCAGGCATGTAAATAATTCCCATTGACTTGAACATCACTGACATAGCTCTGTATATGCAAAAATAGGTATGTGAGCTGGATGCAGCTCCAAAACAAAGACCTAAAAATCACAGAGTTGAAGCTCATGAGAGTCTTGCAATACTTTTCTTATGCCTTTGTAATTAAAGTTCTGGTATTCTACCTAAAGAGTACTCCCTAATTATCAAGAGTGACAGGTCCTTCCTCCACCTAAATCCCAAGAAGGTATTCTGATAGAAATACGCAATGCTATTTGTATATGTGTATTTTTATATATGCATAAAAGCTGTCACAGGAGCCTAGCATCACTTACTGGCCCAGTACCACTCACATTTTTACCGTCATGCCTTTCTGTCAGTTTTCATTTTGTGATCAAAATATAGCTATAATTTAAAAGAAATGCTTTATTTGAACCATTTCTCCAAATACAATTCCTGTTCTAGGAAGACGTCCTGGGTGTATTGGCTCTTCTCCCAGTTTAGCCATAAAATGTGTCACTCTACCAGGATGGGGGTGGGGGAATTGCTACTAAGCAAGAGTGAACTCTTGATTTCCTCACAGTTGTTAGTTACAAAACTGAACATGAGAACTACTTACTTTAAAATGTCCCCATAGTAGAAATATGCTTGAAACCTAATTCACTCATTTACGTCTATGTCCAATACTCTCACCATGTTCTTAATTCCAAAAAGAACCTGTACTCTGTCAGACCTAACAAGGTTGCCAGTAGATTTTAGCAGCATAGTGAAAAATTTCACACAATATTCAAAATCAGAGAGGACTAGGGTTACAGCAGTTTGCCCTCTCTTGATTCCTGCCCAAGCTCGAGCCTCAAACACACTGGTAAATAAAATGCACACACAATACACATTAGTTTGAATGCTCATATTGTGCATATTTATCATAAAAATATTTATTTAATGAAGAGAAACCTTTTTTTAAAAATAGCAGGTTATTTTCAGCTTGTTACAGGTATTTCTATTTCAAGGAAAACTGCAAATTAATTTCCAAGCTTCAGGGGGAAAAGAAATCACTACCAAGCAGCCAAAATCCTTTTCATTCTATTTTTGTCTTATTGATTGTACAAGATGGAATAGCAATGGGTGGACCTCTCAAACTGCATTTCATGCTAATAAAAAAAACGTGAACTACCTTTAGATATCAAAAGGAACATCCCATCAATACAACCTATTCCTAAGACATTTTTTCTCCCTGTAATTAGAGAAACTATTCTGACAAGAAGGTAACAAAGGGGAGGGGAAAAAAAAACATAAATTCTGGCAGCAGTTTTTCCTCTCTCCATTCTTTCTCCCTATCTGAAAATAAATAACCATCTGGATCATTGTACTGTCTTTGTGACAGGTGGTACTCAGTTATGTTTCTCATTTCATTGGAAAGCGGTAATGGCTCTTTCTTTTGCTAATACACTCTTGTCTGAAATTATTTGACTCTAAGTTAATTCATTTGAAATACGATCCAAAAAGGTTCAGTGCTGATTGGGATGTATTCTTCGATTGCGACATAATCTCTTTATTTCTATTGGCATCAGAACTGGAAAAAAGTATTCTAATAATTGCCTCACTAACATAACTTCTCACATTCTTCAGCCAAAAAAGTAATGCCAATGAAATACGTCTGTGTCCGCAAGCCCAGTCCTACAACTCCTGTAACACAGTGAGACAATCTGTGTTGGTAAAGAGCAAATATTTGTTACTTCCTTAATTTTCCCCCAAATGGATCATACAGCTAAGGTTATGAATTTTATGGTATTCTGATTCCAAGCTGGGCCTTTGATTTTTGCTAATTGCTAAGTTAATATTAGAGAATACTATTTTAAAATCTAAAATAAAATAATACATAAAATGAATCAATACATTAGCTTGCTAATTGTTAAGATAGCTACCCTTTCAAGGCTTATTTTTCAAGTGAAAGAAATTCCTCAGACATATCATCCATTTAATCCGACTTTCTAAATAAAATATGTTGAATCAGGCCCTGATTAGCCACTGACCTAAATAATCCTTCAGAAAGATTAAGCTATCTTAATTTAAAACCTGCAAGGCAGGGATAATATACTATTTCTTGCTCAGTTATTCTAACAGCAAACTATCACTAAACATGTATCTTACAGATATAACACAACATTTGTCTAGATTGAGCTTCAAGTCATTGGATCTTGCTACATCTCTTATTTCTAGGCCAAGAAGTCCTCTAACATAAGGAACATTTTCTTTATAGGTAGGTACTGTGTTAATACTTCTCTTCCTTTATAGTGCTTCTAATTCCTTACTGCAAGAGAAGACTTAGCACCAGTGTCATGGCTCCTCTGACATATTCCAGCTTGCACGGGAACACCACAACATTCCAAAACTTGGCTTAACAACGTAGCATTCGAAAGCCAGACTATGTGCCTTTGACCTCTGTTTCATCCCCTGTTTTCCACCTCTTGAAACATGATCATTCCCTTAAGCATTGCACCACAAGGAGAGTTCCTAACAGGGGCATCTACTGGGTCAGATGATGGTTATTGGGAAAGATGGATGAGGCTGGCTGTGGTTTTATGTGTTTGCAGTATTTCAAATTTGCAAATACATACTAAAGTAAGTATTACAAAGTGCATGCACCTACTTTCACCTTTTAAATCCTAATCATATCCTTTGTCTGCCACTTGCCTTAGACTATAAACACTTCATCAGGGGGTCTATCAGCCTCTATAA
>VYZW01031827.1:5724-36254 GCA_013401315.1 Balaeniceps rex
GCTCTTGTCATAGTCATTCCAAGCACTCTTTTGTCATCTTGTCATGTGGAAATCAACTGAAAAATGGTTATTATTCTTTTATATTGGAAAAGGCAGCAACAGCAGCAGCATGCCTGTTTCATCTCTGGGGATCTTCCCACATATTTTCTATCTTTGATTTTCAGTCTTTGGCTTTTGCATTGATCTTTTCTTGTAATTCTGCTACATTCTCCACTTTATGTTCTTCTGGGCTCAGTAAGCGTTATTACACCCAGTCTATCTTTTTTAAGGACCTGCAGAATTTTTAATACTATAGGTGGGTTCCAAAACTTCATTACTGCTTCTTGACTGCACTACACTTAAAAACCCAGGCCATAAGCTACATCTAAATCTGTTACCAAAAACTGTTTGACCTTTTGCCCTATATACTTCCATGCTCTGCTGCTTCTCTGTTGCAGAGATGCATTAACCCTACCGTGCTCGGAGACTGCTCTTGGTAGTTTCTCTGTACACCTTCGCTTTTGTTGTTCTAGAGTTGAAATACTACCATAATGCCACTTACTGCCTGACTGCTGACCAGTTGGTTTTTCTTGGACATCATGTCTAACCAGTCAACTCTAGTGTTAGTTTGGGGGATGGGAAGAAAAAGGTAGAGGGGCAGGGTAGCAGGGCAACATAAACAGTTAAATAGGAGAAAGTATGGAAGAGATCTAGCAGAGGAACTTCAGCTACTATAATTACCAGACCCTCAATTTAACTGTGCTACACTGATTTTTGCAAAACGAGCTTCTTATCTATTAAAGATGAAGCTGAGAGCTTCAGTTCGTTGGCCTAGTTCCTTGCTAAGGCTATCTCCAGAGATGCAGCATTCCTGGTGACTTTAACAGCACCATTCCATCAGAGTTTCTTTAAACCTTGGATATTTCACTTCATATTACCTCCATTATCAAGTTGCTTTGTTCAGCAGCTTTGAAACGTTATGTAACACCAATCTCTCTTGTCCCCTTGAATACAAAATATTACTGTTAATCCTTTTGCAAATGTGAATCTAGGTTATATCATTCCTTCTGTAGACTTTTTCTAAAGTTGGTAGAAAATGCAGCAAAGGTCTTTTCCTGATTTAAATTTTAGAACTTGTTCCAAATGTAAAACTACTCTATTGGCCTTTAGGCAGTGTATCAACTGAGGCAGACATATTTAAGCAAAACACTGGATGCACTGAAACTGATAAGGTGCTGATACAGTCTTCTGGGCATTTTCAAATCTGTAGACTGAAATCATCATAGAATTTAGACATGCATCAAAAATATAAGGCTGAACTTCTTTGTGATGAGAAGCTCAGGGGTTTTATGTCATGCTATTTTACAGATTCTAACTTCAGTGTTGTATCTCTTCTCACAAATTACTCAGAAGTTACTCAGGTAGGAAAAATATACATTCAGCCTAGTTGTCTCTAACACATGAAATACATGCTAGCTTTTTGTGAAATATTGTGAGAAAGTTTGTAACTACACTCTCTACATTCACATTAAGAAGCACCATAATCTAAGCAATTAAACCAGTGATGATAAAATGAATTATAGTCTTATTAAAGCTATGAATCTAAAAGCTGCTAAATGAAAAGCGACTTTGACTTAGTGGGCAAAGCTGCTAGAAGAATTTCAAGTTCTGTGGATAAAAAAAAAATGAAATCTTACCTTTCTCTGTGCATTGAGTTTAATTCAGATCCCTGTTCAGGTCTGAATAAACTCAGTGAGCATTCTCCATTTATCTTCAGTGACCTACAGGTCAAGTCCAGCAATCATGTTACAGCCAAAGAAGAGATACGGTTGTACTGCCATTGTCTCTGCTGATGTAACAGGGTCCTGCGATTGAATAAGCTTCATTTCTGAAATTTCATAGACTGAGAGATAGATCAACTATAATACTTCTAATTTAATAACAGAAAAATGAAAATCAGAAAAGTCCGTTCTAGAAATGGAAAACAAAGTGCTACCACTGTTTTTTTTTTTTTAAGGGACCTACCTAAAGTGTGAAAACAAACCCAAACTTCCAAAGTTTAACAATACAAGGGCTGTAAACATTAAGAAGGTTTACATTAATTTTGGTTTTGTTTCTGTCATGGAGCTTAACCAGTATTTTATTAGTTGTCCAACAGAACTGACAATCACTGTTTGCCAGTCAGCTCTAGCTGTTTTCACTTTCACCATCTGTACACACAATAATGTCAAAACAAGACAGTCCAGGAGGAACAGGTATGGTTACAGGCCAAATATGCAAATTTTAGGTGACTAGAACATTATTATGGTTTCTCTTTGATTAGCCTTTCTTCACTTCTGGCCAATAGCTTGGCTGAGTGCTTCATCACAGAGGCTGAGGCTGCATTCAAAAGACTTGATGGAGATAATCTGAATTCAAAGCCTTTTCCTGACACTCAGTAGTATTAATCTTACCAATTTGGCTGAAGATTTTCAGGGTGTCCTTAAAAGATTCAAGTATCATCCTCAAGGTGATCCTCTTTATACTAACAAGCTGTGGAAAAAGACAAGTTTGAGGATGCTGCAAGCCCAGAAGGGGTCTTGCCATGGCAGTTTTGATACATGGAAAGCTGCTGCAAGTTAGAAGCTCAGTGTTTGTTGCAAAGCTATGCAAGTGAACATCCAAAATTTGGCATTAGCAGCATTGATGGAGTTGTTTGACTGCTGGATGTTTACTGGACACCATCCCAGATCAGCACCTGTGAAAAAGAGCAGAGAGTAAACACCAGAGCCTCGGCAGAGCATTGGATACCTCCTTCATTCCAAATATGATTTTGTTGATGATCAAAACAAGCTCTCTTCCCAAAAGCAAAGAGATGTTGCATCCTCATACGTTGTTGTTCTGGAGAGAGTGCTACCAAGGTAAATATGTCAATCACTTGGAACCTTGTTTCATCAACTGTGGCTGTGAAAAAGCTGAATAACTGCCTTGGGTCAGCTTGTACAATGACCTCCGTCTATATACTAATGGTAAGACAAATGTCTCTGGATGACAGCAAGGCAACTGAGGATAGCCTGATTACTACCAGCGAATAGGCATGCAATCCTGCAATCATCAATGAACGAAGACTTCTGGATGGTTCTTCCCTGGGCTGGGCTCTCAGTCTGCTGAGGTTAAGCTGGTGACCTTCAGTTCTCCAGTGAAGGTGCATTCCTTTCTCATGTTCTGGGAAGCATTACCAAAGACAGAAAAATGAATAGGCTAAGTGCAAGTACAGAGCCTTGTTTGACTCTACTGCGAGCAAGAAACTACTCTAAAATGGAGAATTACGGGCTTCTATATTATCATGAAAGGAGCAGATGAGGTTATAGAGTCTATCAGAACAGCCTGGATTGCTGAGGACTTGTAGACTGGTGAGTCTTGAACAAGAAAATTGAATAGTTTAGTCCAATTAGTAACATGAATTCTGATTCCAAGAAATACTAAGATGCTGATTGCTAGAAGCTGAGAGAACATACTGTGAGAAGTAGTAATGGTATGCTTTCACTCTTATAGTCACCCATAAACATACACTAATAGCCACTCCAAGCCAAAATACTGGACTAAGGTGAATCTTTTGTCTTATCTAGTACAGAATTCTTCCTGATCTCTCTGCTTTTCATAGGTTTGCCTGTCCAAGCATAATTATTGCAGTGTTACCACACACAGTCCATAAACTGCCTGGTCATGAGGCATCATTATCAGAAGGATGAACTCATGTTAAGAACAACCTGAACTAATAATTTCCAGAGTATAAATTGGAGGAATATGCCAGACAGCTCTCACGTAATGGACAATCACATTTATTTTTTTCCATAGCTATGCAATTAAAGCATCCTTAAAGTCTTCCACTACTTCTCCTATTCCACATACTTGGGTGAATAGTGAAAGGGCAACACACTAGAGCCTTCTGCTTCCACACGTAAGTATGCCAGCAGCTATCCCACCATCCTTGGGGACACAGCTTCTTGTAGCATTATTATACATAAGATTTCCATTTGATCACATTAATCATTGCATGAAGGAGATGAGAGGTGGCTGACTAAAGAACTTATGCAACTGCCAAGATCAACTTCTTTTTCAGATAAAAAATGCTACTCCAAGATCTGTCAAAGGAGTTAAAACTAGTAATGGTGGGACCCCACATAGAGATGTTTGCAGAAATACATTTGGTGGTGTATGTATTAGTACAGGACTGCATGTCCTCAACCTTGCCTTTTACTACGCATCTTCCATTTCCCAAAGGTGTCATGTTACACACGGATTTATAATGTTCCTGCTTCTTGTGAAGTTTAACATGTGAGCTGTGCTAGACAGAGGGAGTCTGTTTGATCTCTTCATAATTTTAATCAGTCCATCTTGAGGTCTGCTTTTAATATAGCCGATTGGTGTTTTGGATAAGGCAAGTGAGGCATCTTTAAGATGTGCTGGCTGTTTTTTCTACACTTGCAGCTGTGCTGCTTGAGATGGAATAGAAACTGTGTCCAATGTCAGGCAGGCATGGGGGCTTCCCCCTGATGGCAAGGAGCCAAGTTGACCTGGGCATAGGCAGGGCCCTGCCACACAGAATTACACAGAACGGTTGAGGCTGGGAGGGACCTCTGGAGGTCATCTGGTCCAACCCCCCTCTCACATAAGGCTATCTAGAGCCGACTGTCCAGGACCATGTCCAGAAGACTTTTTAATATCTCCAAGGATGTAGATTCCACAACCTCTATGGGCAATCTGTGCCAGTGCTATGTCACCCTCACAGTAAAAAAGCTTCTCCTTATGTTCAGGTGGAGCCTCCTGTGTTTCAGTGTGTGCTCACTGGCTCTTGTCCTGATATTGGGCACCACTGAAAAGAGCCTGTCTCTGCCTTCTTTATACTCTCTCTTCAGATAATTAAATACATTGATAAGATTCCTCTGAGCCTTCTCTAAGCTGAACAGTTCCAGCCCTCTCAGCCTTTCCTCATAGGAGAGATGCTCCAGTCCCTAAATTCCCTTAGTGGCCCTTTGCTGGACTCTCTTCAGTATATCCATCTCTCTCTTGTACTGAGGAGCCCAGAACTGGACCCAGCAATTCAGGTGTGGCCTTACCAGTGCTGAGTTGACGGGAAGGAACACCTGCCTCCACCTGCTGGCAACACTCTTCCTAATGCCACCCAAGATGCCATTAGCCCCCACCCTCCAGCCCCTGAATGCAGTGGGCAGAACCCGGCGTAGCAGCAGGACCAACTGGCAACCCCAGAAGTGGTGAGGGGCTGGACTGGGGCCAGGGCCCAGCTGGGGGGTCCTGCCAGGAGCAAAAGGAGACTGGACTGGTGACAAGGCTGGAAACAGATACAGGTGCCCGGAGGTGGAATGGGGCTCCCAGGCCCATGAGGAGAGGGTGGGGGTCTCATGTGAGGATGCGTAAGTCCTCTTGGTGACCTCGGGGTTTCTTCAAGGAAGGCTGGAATAGCAGGTTTGTACTTATTTTCATAAGCATGACTACAGCTTTGGATTCCCACACATATGAGGTAAAATATGCACTGTGTGTTAGGGATTTTTCTATTCCCCAGCATAGATAGTGGTGAGATCCCTAAAGAAGGCTGCTCAGTCATGAAGGGGCTGTACATAGGTCCATCAGCCAGACAAGAAACAACCAAAGTCTTCACTCACCATTGTGCAGATTAGCTTCTATGGCTCCACTGCCTCATCACCCTAATATGCCATTTAGTACGGGTAACCCTGAGAAAAAGAAACACCCTTACAGGGAAAGTTTCATAATTTGCTTTCTCTCTTAGGCTGACTTAGTGTTCAAAGCACAAAAAAAAGGAGACAGCATGAGAAAATATCAGCCACAGCCATACTACATATTCTGCTGAATAGGAAACTTTAACCTGTAGGTTTTGCAGCACGTATCGGTGTGTTGATACTGTACAGCAAATGGGAAGTAAGCATTTGCCCCTACCACCTGTCCAGCATGGCTCGCTTACCCCACTGCCTGGGAAGCATGAAGGTACTTCTGGCCTTTTGCTGCTGACCTTATTGTAATCCTCCATTTTCTAAGCTTTCACCTGCAATCCTGACAAATGAGATCTTACCGTATGCCTCCGATAAGTCTAGTAAGATCTGTGGCTAATCAGGGCAACAGCAACCTGTAAACACTAAAAATCTCTTTTTATTTTTAGAAAAAAAAAAGAGATTGCACTTTTCCCTAGTATACAGAATACTTGCTGGTTACTTTATGCTGCTACTATCAGGCTCACTTGAGGTGTTTTGCTATGACCTTGCTTCTGATAGAATCTTTCAAATAGTGGCAAATCCTTTTTTTTTTTTTTGTCTAAAGCTTTTTTTATTTTCACCCATACTGATAATGCCAGTGAACAAATGGCAGGCAGCTAGAAGAAGAACAGCAAATGTTAATGCTTGTGGAGATGTAGAAAAAGTACATTTGTGATTAAAGTATGAACCAGGACTTTCATACCAGGAAGGTGTGACTGGAAGCATCTAGGCTAAGGCAGACATTTCTCTCCTGAGAATTCAGTGTGAAACATACGGCAAGTGATATACCAGGCTGAATTTTGAAATACCTATACTGAAGACTTCTACAGAATAATGTGGGAGCCAACCAGCTGCTGTTTAATTTATATTGTGTGGTGGATAACAGATATCACCTGGCTACAACAGGGAAATAAAATGTTAATAAAACTCACTAGAGCCAAGTACTACAAGAAGGAAACTTTCCCACACTTCTCTATCAATGTAAATCTCTGTTATTTCAGCCCCTTTGCTTAATTGGAGATTTCACTACTGGTTATGTCAAAACATGTAGATTTGAAGCAGTTCTAGAAATGAAAGTCTAACACAACGTGAACTGAAATAAACAGCAACCTGGCTCAATAGCAGTTACAGTAACTTGCCTGCAATCATAATGAGTTTCAGGAGGTTATCTGAATACATAAAAGTAACTTAAACTTAATAACTATCTATCTCAGTTATGTGAAGACTTAACAATTTTGAGAGAAAGGTGTGAACACATGTTAGAAGTCCTCACTCTTAGTTGAATCAGTGGGCTGCAGTTAAAAGCATGGACCCTGGAAAATAGGTATAAAACACAGTATGAAATATTTTTTACATCTATTTGTTGAAAAAGTAATGTTTTTAAGAATCCCCATGGAAAGTAATTTTCTGGCATCTACAACCATCAGACATAATTTCTTTTTGCTTATGAGGGTATTTTCATGCCAAGCTTTCACATTTGCTGTGGTTGATTGCATCCAATCCAGCAATTCCCATTGACTTCTAAGGGCTCTGGAGAAAGTGATCAGTGAACTAATGTTTTCTATCTCTTCTGTTTAAGTTTCTTTGAAGTCAGAAATAGATTTTTCAGTAGAACATCTTTCCTCCTTATACTTTCATTATATTCAAGCCACTAATACTTTACATTGAAAACATATACAGCTGTGATACTTAGAGAAGCTGTGACATTCTGCTAACACAAACTTTCAATTTCATTAAAGATCTTATTAAAACCTACACTGATTTCTCAATGCTAGATACTAAGCTGCAGTTACAAGGCAGAGTTCTCAGTTTTATTCTAGAAAATGTGCTCCTGTAAACAGAAGATGACTGGTTATTTTCCAATTATTCTGAAACATAAACCAGAGCATTACTAATTTCTGCAGACCTTCAAGAAACTCAAAAAAATAGAGCACTTTTCCTTTCTATCACTACGGAGCCTACGTTGTCAACAGCAGGATAGCTCTGAGAAAAAGGTTCGATGATCTCTGTTTTAGATATCTACTGACTGACAACAAAGATCATGGTCTTACACATACAAACTACTGATAATCTGAACTAATGCAGACCAGCATTAGATAGCATTTGACCAATGAATTCATATGACACATGCCATGATGCTCTCTACATAAACTGAACTGATATGCTCTGAGGATACAATTACACTTATGATCCTAAAATACATAACCTTGGAGAGAGTTTATATGAAGGAAAAGAAGAAAAATAAGTAATCAACAATTCCACCAGGAAAATGATCTCACTTCAGTTTGCAGTCCCGACCAAATATTCCCACAACCAGCTTTAGCACGCTTTAGAGATTCGTATACAAGTCTAAAAAGTACTTTTTTTTTTTTAAAGAGATCATGTATATTTATTTTACCAGGTAATGACAAGCACTAGCATTATGTTGCTTTGCAAAATCAGAATGTATTTACAGAACTGTGAGGCACAAGTCTCTTTCTTTGGTCCGAGGATTTGGGTTTTGTTTTTAACTGCTTATAGCTCAGTCTCAAGTTTGTATTCAGACATATGGAATTGGAGAATTCGTTTTTGTTTGGTCTCTAGTGTGTAAAGGTGTACTTTGAACCAGCCACAAAAAAAGAGAGCATACGGGTGGCTAAAAGAAGTGGTATTGGGTTTGACCGAGAGTTTCTTTTGCTGGAAACAGGGAAGAAGAGGAGATGGCGCTGCTGTATCCCATTCTGCAGCAGGTGACCAGCAAGTATTTAAAAGACGTCTGGCAATAACTCATATTCTCTGTGGAAAGCCCATGCACAGTGATTTTGGATGAAAACTGCATCAGGACTAAGCAGCACAGGACTCATCTCCTCCAGACTCGTGGTCATAACGCAAAGGCCTTACTCAGCCACTCTCTGTCAGCCGTAGTTGAAGCCTGTGACCTGAAGAGCCCTTTCTCTCCTGCTGCCCACCCCAGCAAGCAGCTGCCTCTAACTGGGTACTGACACGAGATACATGATACCGCTCATGCATCTCTCAACAGCGGTAATTTTGGGAAAGAAGTTAGTATCTCCATATCCAATAGAAGCTGCAAATCTGCTGAAGTCAACCCAGGCATGCCTGCCTAATGACAGCAAGGGTACGTGGCATTTCCGTTGGGGGCTCTCAAATCACTCTATGATCATGAACGAAACTACTTCCCCAATGCACCAGCTATATACATGCTGAACTCATTTGATACTGAATTTACTGATCCACACAGAATTGAGATACAGATAACAATTAATGGAAGATACCATTAAAATCCATTTTATGCTACAGTACGTATCAGGTTTGGAAAGCTTCCATCTCAGTTTCCAGCAAATTTCTCTCTTAACATTTGCACAGCAATATTTTTTCCATCTATGAACTGTCTCTCAGAATTTTTCTGCTTGTTCACTCTTTTGTATTGAGAAATACATCTAAAATACTTAATCCAGGTTTGACCCTTGTCAAATTTAAGTCTTAGTTTCTAACTGGTGACAAATTTAAAAATGCTGATTTTTTTTTTCTCACACTAAGACCAAATAAATCGCTCCTTCAATATGGCTGTTCAGACCCAAAGTGTTTTTCAAAAACCTGAGGCAGTCTTTAGCAGGATTAAAAAAGTATAATAGGATAACTCCTCAGAAATCAATAAACAAACATCTAATAATGTAATGCACACCACTCAACTTTTCTATATCAGGTGAAACATTTCTCGGTAATTGAATTTATCTCAGATCCTTTAGGAATGCTGATGATCCACACAGCTGCCTGGAATTAAAAATTGGAATATGATTCTAAGTAATTTTATTTAATACACAATAGAAATTTATCACCGAAAGACTTGTGTCAAGGGTTCTTCAGCATCTTATCTAAAAGGGTTGTGATGAATTTTCACTTGATTCAGCAGTTGCCTATGTTTTTATTACTAAAGCCTCCAAAATACCTGGTGAAAGCATCACTGACATGATGAAGTCAGTCACACAGCGAAAGTGGTGCTGCATACTAAAAGAAACCCAGACTGGGGTATGTCCCCAGTGGAAAAATCTCAGGCCAATTCTCTGCTGACCTACCACTGCCTTCACTGCACTTTAACATGGGACTGAAAAGGAGCACCCTGCTCTTTAATTCCTGGCCTTACAGCTGGATTGGAGGTGAAAAGAAAGTAAAATGCTGTATTTTGGTTTTTGATACTTCAAGGAATATTGATTTTTTTCCTATGGAGTAACTACTTGGAGATAGGAAACCAAGGAATGAACCTGGTAGGATTGTACAATTAAGTGGTGTCCATTGAAATAAATCTATGCCTTTGTTTCATAGAAAATGCAGTTTTACAAAAGCTCTTTTTTCACACAAGCATCAGCTTTTGGCTGTCTGCTGTATACAATGTATTTTCAGAAAACTCTATTTTAGCAAAAAGGTGTATTATTGTAATTGCCCTGCTAACTGAAAAGAGGTATCAATCAGCCGATGTAAATCAGCAGAGCTGCACCAAAGGAAAGATTGTGATGCCAGTCTATTAGCTAAGATTTTTATCCCAGTAAGTATGTTTCGTGCCTGTGTATACCTTTGGCGTACATAGAGCGAGCTGTTTGAGAGAGCTGTTCTGTGAAATTTGAAATGATTTTTGCTGAAGGCGGGAGGGATAATAAACAACCAGCCTTTCAGCAGCCAAAAAAGGAAGGGGTGGACTCCGCACAGTGAGGAGCAGCAGCAAATCTGTGCAGTGGCTTCCTACTGAAGAGACAGTCTCAGGTTCAGCCACTTACATGGGATGCATGTGACCACTGTATTTCAACATGAGAGTTGAACAAAACTAACAAGGAACAAAAACGAATCTGATGTTTTTAGAAATGAAGTCATGGCCTACTTTTACTTCCTGACCCCAGGCAAATGATTGACATCGGAGCAGACTGTGACCTGTTTAGACTGGTTTAGTGTGTCAACTGCCACCTGGTTTTATGTCATTGAACATGTAATGAGGCTCACTAAATAAGGCAGACCTAACCTAGAAAACTGCATCAGTCTTCACTTATATTTTTAGGTTGATTTCTTCTCAAATAAATTTAAATACCAACCTGAGTCATTCACTGTGAAAGTCTGTACAAGCTTTCCTGTGCTATCAAGAGAGATTAAGGATTCCAGCGAGCTACATGGTGTCACTTTATTCTGGGATGGGTTTTTTCTTTTTTTTTTTTTTCTTTTTTTTTCCTTCTTCTTTTTAGTTTTTTTAAACCAACTCTCTTGTTTTGGGCTGAAAACCTGCAGAGAAACAGCATGCCAGAAACAGAAGTTTCTGTGTTTTCAGGCGAGAAGAAATACCAACATAAAAAGGGAGAAGTCACCCACCAGCCCCAGTAATTGGCCAATGCTGCTGCTCTTCCCCAGTAACAAGTTAACATTAACTCTATTTTTATGGCTAGCATTGGACCTGTGTGAGGAAACAGAGCTCCTGCTGCATGGTTTCCTAATGGCAACCAGTAGAGTTGTTTCTGATAGGACTGCCCCAGCCTGCTGCATTTCTGGGTGCCCTGCTGGGACCTCAGAGAGGCTTTACCTCCATGGTACTAACCTACATTGCCCAGGGGAAGCTGAATACTTGCTGCCTTTTCTTCTCCACACTCTAACACTGAATCAACCTTGTCACATGCAGGGAGGTTTTTGGTAGCCTTGGCTGTAGGTAGTCTTTACCCTTGCACGAAGCAGCCAGTGGTGGGCAGGACTGAGCCAGAGGGAGGTATTGTGGCACCACACAAACCCCAAGGTGGGGCATAACGGTATGACTCAAAGGCCAAAACCAAGCTTCATGCTTGGCTTGCTCTCACAGAGATGTATTCCTACCGTTGCTCTTAGCAAGCTCATGTGAGAAGTAGGGCGCGTGTCAGCTGAAGCTTAACCCTTTTAAATTTTTTCCCTGACTGAACACTTCTTAAAAAAGGATGATGATTTAGTCTCATTTTCTATGTTATTGCAGCGTTGGAAGGTCTTGGATCAGACTTTTGGATGTTCAGTCGACTTCTGGATCTGCTGCAAAGCAATGGCTTTAGGCAGTGCCTATGTTTTGAAAAATATGCAGATACTTTCTGTGAGTTGTTCAAACTGCAGTGCTGGGTCTAAACTCACTGACCTACTTTAACTTGCTTTTTCAGTGGCTGAGTTTCAGACTTATCTTCGTTTTATCTGAATGTTAAATATTGCTTGGTTTTCAGAATTATTGTGCGTGGATCTATTTGCAGTTAATCTCTTCTCTAGGTAGGTGGTTTCCTGTCCTAAATTTCCATTACTAATTGTAGTCATTCCTAATGCACACAAAAAGCACTGTCCCAGGCTACAATATCACCAATGCATGCTCTCATCCCCGAGAGGCCTTCAGACATCTGGGGCATTATGCAGTTAAGTACTTCCACATCTGAACATGTTAAAACAAGCGCATGCAAAAAAGAATAATTGCAAAGCGTTTGTTGCCTTAAAATCCCAACAGTTGGCAGGCTATCAGAGCACCCAGTCAGTTTGCAGCAATGGAAACCAAGTGCATGGGGAAAGATTAGCCACCAGGAGTATTACACATGATTGGGCTGTCAGATCACAGAAGAGAGATGCAAATCTTTGAATGCTCCGCATTCAAAGGCAGCTGCCCAAACTCTGTCAGTTCGTTTCAGTTGTTGGAAAACGTGGCCCCAGAGCTTCGTTCCTGGTGGGCAGATGTTAATATTCTTGTGCTGTGCTCCCATTCACGTCCTGAGAGCCGTCTGTCGGCGTCTCTGGTCTGCGAAGCATGCCAACTGTTACCACAAGTTTTTCTTGTGAGGAATTTTCATGCTTCTCTGCAGACATAGTCGTGCAGACTTGAGTTTCACCAATGTGAAAAAAGAACAGCAGTTTCAGACACAGAAACTTCCCCTCCCCTCGTTGGGTGCATTTCAGTCTCCATCACTCGCTTGGTTTGGGGAGTGGCTGAGATTCCTCCCTAGCTAGTGACACCGATGACTGGCTGTATCACCATTTCTATACACCCAGCAGATCTCACTCTCAGAGAGAAAGGGGCTGTGAAACCCTTGGTCAGGAAGCCAGTATCAGTTTGTGTACTGTCTCCTGTATTTCGCTAGTGTCTTACTCTAAATTTCTTTGTGACAGCTCTAGCAGTCATCACGTTTCCTTGGACTACCTTGCCTCTGTTATGTAGCTTGTAGATCTGGGCATGGTAGAGATGCCATGCTAGCCGCAGTATTCAATTTTGTCCTAGCAAGACCTAAAGACACAGTGTCGGTGATGATTCTGGTTGCAAGATTTTATTGAGTCCGTCAGTGGAGGAGAGTTGCCATCAGCAGAACCGCTCTCCTCAGGCCCCGTCTCCTCCTTTCTGAGCAATCCCCAAGTGCCCCTGCGAGCTCTGGCCCCCAGAAGCCCTCTCCTGTGGGGTGGCACAGTGAGCCTCTCCCTTGCTCCCAGGACAGGAGGATTTGGGAGGAAATGCCGGCTGCAGCACGTTCCCATGCCGGGCACCTGTTTGGTTTTTATGTCTGCATCATACCTGACCTGGTCAGAGCAGCAGCATGACCCAGCCAGAGCAGTACATTGGTACATCTGGTGCCAGGATAAGAGGGTGTGAATGGGTTTGACATGATCCGGACGAGCCCAAAATAATCTCAGTTCTTGGCAGAGCTGACACACTTTGTATCAGGAGACTTCAGGCTAGTCAGTACTCGCCATCAGACACAATAGATCTGCTGCATTTTTTAAAAATGTGTTTGAAAGAAAGGTTTGAAAAGTTCTTCCTCTTCATCTTGGGGTTGGGGTTTTTTTGTGTGTGGCATTTCCCCTCCACGCCCTTTTGGAATTTACAAAAATACATCAGTGGATAGTGCGTATCTTGCAAGCAAATTCCATCTATCTTCCAGCTCTCTCAGATACCACTACCAAACGCACTACCGGGGCCCCTGCCCTCTGCTCCTCCTGAAGAAGGAAAAGTGCCTCATCTGAGAGCTCGACAGACGTTATTTTTCCCCACCCCCGCCATGGCACAGGGATGATGGGGACATGGCCTGGGCCACCCACTCCAAGCAGGGCATGGCAGGGCCTCACCGGTCAGGCTGGTCCCACTGCCTCCGCAGGGAGCAGGGGTGGCCCGGGGGCAGCCCCTGCCCCCGTGGCCACCGTGAGGCCGGCTGGGCCCTGCCATGAGAGTGGCAGGGACAGTGACAGGCCCGCCATGGTGCCAGCACCTGCTGTCCCACCCGACAGGGATGGTGCAGCGGGGTCGGCAGGGCCCTGCCCTCATGGGTGCTGCGCCTGCCTCCTGGGAAGCGGTCATCTACAACTGATGGCCCCAATTATACGTATTTTTAAATAAACAACTTCACAGAAGAAAATACTGGAAATTTAGCATCAGCAAGGACTCCCAGGCGCGTAACCTGACGGTCGAGACAAATATGGTACGGAACAAAGCCAGCTCCTGTGCTTCAAGCCACACCCAAGTGCTTGCAGAAGTAGGAGTTAATAAGTTTTCTTTACTTAAAATCCCTCTCCTGGTAAAACCCTTGTCAGCTCCGGCGTGTCAGCCACCAAAAGCTCCTTACAGCGTAGCTGTCGCATCATGCCAGATGCATACCCTTCCTGCACAGCAGCCCTGATTTTTTAAAAAAATAGGAGGATAAACAGAAGCTTCTGCAGCAAACTGCAAAGTTTTAAAAATATGCATGTTATGAATGCTTGCCCACTGCTCCCTCAGGCACCTGGTTTCCCAAAAGGGCCGTGTGGGGCAGGGGGCTGGCTGGCTGCAGGCTCTCCCCGCACGAGGGGACAGACCCCGGTGCTGTGCCTTCCTCTAGCTCCTTGCCTTCTGCACTGGAACCAATTGCTTGTCTATAAAAACAGATGATGGTCTGATTAAAACACACATGTTGTTCAAATTTGGGGGAAAGACTGGTGTATGGCCCATGTGTTAGCATAAGTACCCCTAGAGGGTGAATTTCTCTCCCATAGCAGATACCCAAAGGACAGGACAAGAGTATTTGTACCAAAATTAACTTATACCGCTGGGTGAAAAAACAAACCTTTTTTAAAACCTGTGGTAGCATCTCTAAATCACAGTGACAAGAAATGTACAAATATAAAAATAAATATTACCCCTGCTTCACAATGCTTGCACACTCTCTACATTCCCCAGTGCAGATGCTCTAAATATTGCTTTAAGATAGTCTTCTCCCAAACAGTATACAATGCAGATCCACTGGAAACATACCGGATTTAGATATGCAGATTCAAAAGCCCACAGTTTCTTTTGCAAGAGACCTCTGTGTCTCCCTGGAATGGAGATGTGGGCTCAGGCAGCTGCCCAGGCAAAGCCACATGCAAGTGCCAGGAGCTATTCACAAGCATGTCTGAGATCTAAATTTCATAGACTTCATACTGGCAGCACGGTCGCATGCCTGACTTCTTTTAAGTCGATAAGAATCAATCACAATAGAGTTTATCAAATCATTTCTTGTTTACAGAGCCATAATTACTTAGGTATAAAAATGTAAGACCCAGAAGTGTTTGCAAGTTTAATGTTAAGTGTGCTTTTCTCTGTTTAAGTTGGGGCAGTAACAACTTGCATTAAAATTGTAGAAGCAATTCAGAGTGACACTGTACCATTTAAAAAAAAAACAAAACAAAACAAAACATGGGGATTGTAAAAGATGGGGATGGCACTGGGAGCTGAGATTGAAATTCACAAGCACAGCTGAGTTTGGAGTTGTCATGGTACCAGTGCTACTATGTGTGAATCACAGTACCATCAGATCACACTCTGAAAAGCAGCAGTTTTTCCTGCATACAAAGCGAGCAAAACCTTGGAACAAACTGTTCTGTACCTTCAAGGAACTCAGTGTTCACTCTGGTCTAGTTGTCTGGATCCAGAGTTTAAAAAGTGGTGAGATTTCGGAAAAAATGTTAATTTTCTCCAAGCTAGGCCTGATTCCACACTGCCATGATATTACGGAGTTGCAACTCTGCAACCTGTGGATTAAGTCAGAAGCACCAGAAACACCCCAGCTCTTCTCACAGCGTTGGCCCTCACACAATGTTGAAGAAACATGTGGCTTGCTTAGGCAACTGCTCCTTGTCCATGGCAATAATAAAAATCAGCAGAATCCATGTCTGTAATCAATGCTTTTATTACTATTAGCCCTCTTGTGCTCTGCAGAGGACTGTGCACGTTGTAGCATGGATAATCCATCATTATCTTGTTAAATTTATTTTGCAAAATTTTACTTGAATATGTAGGCTAAGGTTTGCTCCCTTTATTGCTATGCTCCTAATAATAGTGTGCAGCCAAGTGTAAAAGATCTTCTGTCTTCTCAATTAACAGACGATTAAGCTTTCCCCTAAGAGTAATAAACTCCTGTAATCTGGCAGGGGCAGTAGTCCACAGATGCATTTGTTTTCCCAAAGTGCGAGTTTCTGTTTCCAGATCTGTGCGGGTTGTTCTAAACAGATTTTGCTGAGGAGACACACAGAAGGTATATTCACACTAACTAACATGCTAAATAGGTGAAAAGTCATCTGGTATACAATTATATCTAAATTGTTTCAAAATATTTCTTTCATTTCATCAAGTATTCCTGCGTCTTTTACTTGTGGTACACGAATAATCTTTAGAGACTGTCTCTCAACAGCAGACATTTTTCTACTAGGGCCGTAGGGACTCTGAGCATCCCTAGAAAAGACAGCTAGAAAAAGTGAATTTTTTGTCAGAATGGTTGAATTCACTGACTTAAAAGTGTCTGCACTGTTATGAAATAAATGCAGGAGGCCATAAATTCCAGAACCCCTGCTCCGAATTGAGGAATGCAGCAACTGAAGATAATGGCAAATCCCCTCAAATGCATAGTCAGATATGTGGGGAACAACACGCAGTTTACCTAAATTTATATCTAAATACCCTGTCGTTTAGTCTAAGTCTCAATGTTCTCCATAAAAAAGGTAAGCAAGGTCAGTCTGCAGAGGTGAGGTGTTACCAACACTCATTAAAGTTACATCAAAGGAAAGCCAAAGATCAAGCCCAAAAGAAACGAGCCTGCTTTGTTTTCACAGTGGAAAAGCAAAGGCTAGGCATTCATAGCTTAGCAGATCCAAGATGTTCTTGGGTCATTTTAGAACAGGACAAAGAATTCCTTCCTGAAATTTATGATCTGAAGACTTGGAAGAAAGACCACCTCTGCCCATTCTCTCCATAGTGTGCTGTAGAGAACCACCAGGCTCATCTGCTACCTGTTGCTGCTTGGCTCCACTCTATGCGTGCAGCCCCAGTGAGCACACAGCAGTATCATGAAATAAGAGGAGGTGTGGGTAGGTTCTTTTGCAATTTATAGAGCAGGTAAGGTCATCTACTTCATCAAACTCTCTATAAAACCATGGCTGGTTTGAAACCCTCCCAAAAGCTATGCTATACCAGCCGTAATTTTTTATGTTCTTGTCCCTTGCAACCAGAAATCAGGAAAATTCCCTAAAATTCACTACTAGCAAGTCCCACTACATTTTTTTCAGCTTGCAGTGATAAGATGGTATTGTCAGCACTAACCTTTAACTAAGCAAAGACTAGCCTTGGGTTGCAGTGCGGGGACCACCCACGCACCAGACTATACTTCTGTGCTAGTTAAAAGCAACTAAGTATAAACAAAGGGAGCACCCGGGGACTTGGAGTCAGCTCTCTCCACATAGCCTTTCCTGTTTTTACCTCACTGCTGCTCATTTTTCAGATCCAGATGACACTTCACTTCTCTGCTAAAATCTCAAGGCCAGTCTCATGCAAAGCCCTGAGAGCATGTCTGCATAGCCCAGTACTGCTCTGCCGCTGTGGCTGTGCAGACATACCCACGCTAGCTGTAAACGTGTTGGCGTGGGCACCAGCAGCGTTTTCAAGGACATGAGAGCTTTTAGCCAAACACCTCAGTGCCTAGTTTAGATTTCTTAATGTATTGAACAAGTTTTTTTTCACTTTTTTTTCTCTCTGGGCAATTTAATAAGTAACTTCTTTCTCACCCTGCTTTTGATCTTTCTTTTTTTTCCTCATACTTATTCTTGGGTTCATGGAATTTTTTTTTAAGGGATCACTGGGGAACCCCACAGCAACAGGCCCCTTCCTTTTCTGATCACCTCCATGACACAGGGCATAGATAATCATTCTTGTTCCAAGCTAAGAAACAGCACACTCCCTCCTGAAAAAAGGAATACCAATGTCTAGGTAGGGAATTTATTAATTAAATAAATCTTTCACCTCCTCTACTCTTGTTTTATTTACCATTTTTCTAAATTTCATAAGATATTGAATGCTCTGACTCAACTCCTGAATAGCAGCTCAGTACCATCTGTAACCAGTGTTTCTTGACTAGCTCCAAATCAAGCTCAGTTGCTATTTTGTAGTTCCATACATCCAAATTCTTCCCTCTCTCCCCTCCTGCTCTCATCTTCCCCTCCTTGCCTTCAAAAGTTGCCTTCAAGACCCACCATGAAACCTTTCCCTCCAGTTCAACCTGCTTCACTTTTCTCCTCCTCCCCCCGACAGCCTCTTCAAATGGGAAGTCATCTTTCCCCAGTGTCAAGGATAAACCCACCCCATGCAGAGGAGCTGGTGCCAGGTCCACTTAAGTCTTCCAAAGAATTTCACCTCAGATGACTTTCCCCCCCTCCTCCTCCCCCAGACTTATTCCTTTCACAATACTTTTCAACAATGACCTCAGCCAGATTCCTTCACTACTGCTAACTTGTACCAGCACTTAATGTACTTTATGTGCCTGCAGTGTTTTTTTCTGAGTTTGTAATAGGCTGCAAATTCCTTGAAGCATGTCTCATTATATTTTTGTATAGCTCCACTCACTCCGTCTCTACTTAATAAATAATGGCTACTCTACAAGAATGCTCACTATACAGCCCTACTGTTTTAAATATCAGCCTTCGTACTGTCAGCTTTCTTAATTTTTCTTTTTGTCTGCATGAGTCATTGTACCCATCTTCTGCATGTCTTTAGGTACATATACATGCTCATTCACATTTCTCTGCCCTGAAAGAAATGCTAAAATAATCCCCTGCACTAAAATTCCTTATTTTGCACATAAATCCAAACATTTAGGATTAGCTGGAGACACAGTCAGCTTTAAAGATTTTCTACTTCTCCATTCTTCCTAGAAAAGTTCCCTTTCCCTCCCAAAAACCTAATCAGAGAGTATAAAAGCACTGTTTGTGTTTGTGTTCTTCAGGATAAGCTATTTTAGACATGAGACCCCATGTTTAACTTGCCCTGCTGTTGATACAAGAAATATATGACAGATGATAAACAAAAAACATGCTAAAAATACACTGAAATCTTCAACACTGGAACTAAGCCTAAGTGAAAGAGCTTTATGTTGAGGAAAACACAGTGAGGTGTAGCCAGCTGAGAAAAAACAGTCATCAGGTCCCACAAGCATAGTTGCAATGAGGCACTTTCACTGCTCCGAGGTCTTATTTACTTGTCCAAGTCTATTAGGGGTTAGACCTGCTATACAATCGCAAGCCTGGGGTCAGCTTTCACAGGTTTCAGGTACCAATTACAGCCAGTGCCCTGCTTCTGCTTCGGTTACTCTCTGGCTTCAGAAACCTTTCTTTCATCTTCATTCTCATTGGCTTTTAAAATTGCACATTTAATGCATTGCGAGTTATATTTCCATAATGTTTCTCTTGCAAGTACATTTTAGCCTAGTTTTACTCAAAGGTCCCAGGTGAGATGCCCAAAGCAGGGGCAAGGTTACAGAGTGCGATTTAAATAACCAATGCAGACAGGAAGCAAAAGAGACCGGAGTTGGGGAGTTTACCTTCTGCTTTGTGATCTGGCACTTGCAGAGACATTTCTGACAGAGAGGTTACCAGATCATAGCAGTTCCATCCTCTCCAGGGATGTTCCCATCTGACGGGAATCTTCACATTTAGGTGCTCTAAATAGGAAGGCCAAACCACCTGCTATGCATTTTAATACACCAAAACTTGATCTAGGACAAATTATACTCTCTTGTCTACCTCAGATACATGTGCGGTTGATATTCCACTAGCACTGAAGTCTCCCTAAAACAAGAAGTCTTTTTTGGTCTATTTAACAGAGAAATCCTGACATGCAGTATGGCCATATGCCTCACCTGAAATGTCATGAAAACCCGCAGTCAACCACAATGCAAACCTGGGGTTCCTCAATCATAATTTGGGGACCATCCTTCTCCTGGTGAGGATGGTCGTAGGAAATACAACCAGTCATGACAGGCTGCAGGCACCACCTGATAATATAGATCTCATCTATGCTGTATATAGATGCTGTGGCAAGAGCAACCCTTGCTCATGGCAGGAAGACTGCAGTGATTGCTGCTGAACTTGAGCAAACAGTGATGATGTAGCAGTTGTAACTTCTGCTATGGAAAAAGAAAACATAGCAAACAGAACTACCACTTTTACACGAGCCTTATCATTTTGGCTCTGTAACCTAACCTTGTTTGCTCAGATGCTAAAGCAAGGCATCCTAGTACCACAATACTCCTCCTCCTCAGATCCTTTTCTGCATCTCCCTCTTATCCTGGACTCTTTCAGCAAGCCCAACCTAGTCGTCATTCCCTCCAGGCTCAGGATGCTACCATTTACCCAGCTGGCCACTGTGCATCCGCCATCCCATTGAGCAGCAGTAACAGCTGCGGCCAGCAGGGCTCCATTACATTGCCCCTTTTTGGTACCTCTTTTAATCCCTGCCAGGTCTCAGGTAACACCAGGAATTTGCATACTAGATAGAAAAGACACAGAGCATCTTTCTAAGCACCTCTTCTTTGACCAATCTACTACTGTAACTGTCTCTTGGCCTTGGCCCTTCTGGACAGAGGTCTCTGTGCTTTACCACTTTCTGATCTGGTTCCTCACTCCAAGGACTGGATTTAGCCCCTTGAGTGCTGTTCTCATTCATCCGATTCTTCCCCTCCTGGTTCCGACTCCAGAAAAATACACGCAAAACAGTGCATCAAGCAGAGGAGAGCAAACTCCAAGCATCCAGCACAGCTTCTCAAAAAAACAAAAGAGCTCTACCCTGCCCTACAGATGTTTCTACAGTTGTCAGAGTTTGATATCATGTGCTGAACCCTCTGCTTTCCTGCAAAGCATGGAGCTCCACGCCACAGGCAGACACGTTCCACGTCAAAACGGACAGCACCATCTCAGCTCCTGCGTAATCATGTTTGCTTTCGGCCAACTGGGCATGTGCTCAAAGGGTGACACTGGCACAGCTGCGCCATTAATGCAGGGTAACATGAATATAGTAAATGCCTGGAAACTGGCTGCTACTTCTGCAGCCCATGCTCTATGTACTGCCAACAATTTCCATATCCCCTTGATCCAAACTGGGAGATACAAAAACTGAACTAGGCAGGAATTTATACAGTGTTCAGTATCTCGTATCACTAACCACTTACCGCTCCAGGCATCCTAGCAGTGAGGCACAACAGTCAGCCTGGGTCAGAGGAGAGTTCTGCTCTGTGCAGGAGGCTCCTGATACTGTCAGGAGACATTTTGCAGGCAGAATTGCACTGTGTTACAGACATAGTTTGAAATCAAACAAGGGAGAGCAAGCCATATTGTTCTAGTGTAAACAGAACATAAATGTTTATGTAAAAAGAGAGACAGGAAAACTGGAATAGCACCTTTCTTACTAAAGTGAACCAAGTTTTCAAGTGCTAAGCAGATGTGAGAAGACAATGAAAAAATCTGTTGAAGCCACTGGATATAAAAAAAGCCTTTTTTTTAATATAACTAGCTTAATCCTTAGACCTTCTATGCAAGTTTTAGAGTGGGATATATTCAATACAATAGCTGCTGTCTGTTTCTAGACAATTATTCCTTCCAATTCCAAATTAATAACTGGAAATCTATGTCATGCAAAAATACAGGATGATTCTTTGGGCTGTTAACATTTTCAGCGGGGGATTTCAGTGCCTTCTCTTCCTCTATCAGCAGCTGCCACTGTTTTGTTAGCGGTGAGAGCAGCCACCACCAGCTCCCAGCTCTCTGTGTCAGATCTCGTGCAAATGGCAGCATTTGGCCCCCTGGGAAGCAACCACTGCCTGCACCGCCATTGTGCATTCCCTCTGGGAAACAGGTGGTGGGACAGAATGGGAGCAGGCAACAGGCTGCCAGCTGGACCACGCTGAGGACACTTAAAAAAAAGAAAATTCCCTCTCTCTCTTTTTCCTTCTCTTACTCTGTCCTTGGACTTGCACCTTCCAAGCTATTGGAAAACAACCTATGGAAAAAAAGCCCAGCAAGGAAATTAGCTCTGATTCTGACTCTGATGATTCTATTCTGTGTCACTTTTAAAAACTCTTAAATAGCAATTCTTTTGGGGAAAAAAGGCTTTGTGACATACACTTTGCTTCCTTCTGCCATAGTAAGCAGCATTCTAAAATAAAGGAAAGAGATAGTGGGGGTAGGTGCTGTTAGACATCATCACCTCTCTTCTCAGTATGCAGGCACCATGCAATGCCTTGGGTGAATACTTTCAGTAGGAGGGACCGAGGTACAGCATTCAATACAGTTGATGCATAACGTAGTACCTTAAGCAAATAATTATTTCAAACCAGTTTTTTGTTTAAAAATAGACACTTTTTTTTTTCTCCTCTGCCCTTCATGGGTGATGACTGGGCTCCCATGTAGTTTAAAAATGAGATAAAAGGACTCAGAATAACAGGGAAGAGGAAAAATAGCATGAGAGTTAACAGTTGCTCGCATGAGAGATGGACACATCACTACATGCAAGGATTAGCTAAACTAGTTCCTTTCAGATTTTCAAGCATATTTACAGGCTGGCCAACCAGTTATTGGTACTTCTGCATAATGAAATGTAAGGCTTCTTTTGATTTTGGACTAGGAAGTAAGTAAACCTGCATCAGTAATACTCTGAGATTTAAGCAGTGATACCAAACTAGTTTACCATTAGTTAGTCTATTATCTATGATATGAATAGCTGCATAAGGTTTTTGTTTCCTGGATGTATCTAATTCTTGCTGCAAGTGGTAATGAAGACTTTCTCCCTGTGACCATATTGAATGAGGTGGGATTAGAAAGGCACTCGAGAATAACATCTTTGAAGCTTGCTACCCTAAGATTCTCCTTCCCTCTCTTTCTTTCACCTCCCCTTAAATTAGTTGGGGCCCAGGAGGTGAGTAACACCCCCAAGTTGCCGGTTTGCCACAGCAAACACAAAGGACAGGCACGCAGATATATACAAGCACGGGGGCAGCGTGTAGCAACTGAAGCAACACGGGCTTCCTGCATGACCAAAGGCGAATCACATGCTGAGCCATTTGTAAGGCATGTGAGAGTCACTTAGGTTTCTTTAAAAAAATCCAAGGGTTTATTTCAGAGTTAAATGTGAATAACACATTTGGAAAAAAACTGCACAATTCTAACAGTTAACAGACACATTAGAGGAACTTCCTTCCACCGAACCACTAGTAAAGCTTCTCCCAAGTCACAGCATACAAGAGGCTGAGCGTAAGGGCATCCAACTCCAAAACATGCTTGAATTTAACCTCTTACTCTCTCTCTCGGTAGCAGTGATGAGATTTGGGTATGGGTCCTAGTCAGGCAGAACTTGGAAAACTATGACATTTTGCTGGAGTTACAAAGGTGCAGACAGGCAAATATTAAGAGGTAACAGCAACAGATTGGATGTATCGATGTATCTATGTCCCAGCGGCTACCCACAACTCATTTGCAGAAGTCACCTTTGAGGGCTGTACTGCAATTTTCAAAAGAACTTCTGAGCATGCAAAAGGGTGTGACTTTAGAAGTCAACACCAGCCTCAGTGAAGACTGGGGCCAGAGAGCCCCCACTAACTTACAGAATAGCCCAGTTTGCCTCCCGTTTAGTGAGGAAGTATCCCCACCTCACCAAACTAGACTGGGCAAAGAGAATCAAGAGCATCTAATACTGTGAAGGGGGACACAGTTATGTCTCCATCTCTCTCCAACACACCAAGATGCACTGAAGGCACATGCTGAGTTTAATTGCGGAGGCAGGCATCAAGCTTATCTAACTGGCACAGTCGCAAGGCAGTAATGTTCATTTTGCATTCAGTTAAATTCTGAGTAGTTTAATCAGAAAAGTAAACTGGAAATAGTGACAAATCTCTTTATTCATTAAGAGCAAGCAGCCCTTAAAAAGCCAAATCAAAGTGGGCTGCTGTGAGCTCAGATCAGCATATGCTCTTTCATTAGCAGCATTGGTATTTACCAGCAGAGAGGATTTTCGTGCCCCGAGTTTGTGCCATGCTCCCTTTGAGTCACTCTGACAATCAAAAGGCAACAAAAGTAGTATCAACAATCATTACCTGCATGTCCTAGCCACTGCTTGAGGCTCATATCAAGTCCCTACAGACATTCCCATGGGTGTGTTAAACATCTCTAATGTGCCGAGCTGTGTCATACAGAAAAATATTGTCATTGTGTTCTCCATTTTCAAAATCACGTTTTTCTTGACAGTTTACAATCAATGAAGAATAATTTGCTTTACTTTTCTTATGTGTAGACGTGTTTGTATTACTGCAACAAGTTTTTCTACTCTGATAGTCTTCCACAATGCATAGGCCTGCAAATGGTCTATCAGAGTCCACACCTGCTCTCGATGCCCAAAATGCTAGAATTAGTTTCACTGAGGAGCATAAGATTGAGCTGCCAAGTCCTGTGAACACAATTGCTATTTTTTTCCTCACATTTTGAAATCTCTGAAGCAAAAACTTTCTTTATCCAGCTGCTGTTTTGTGAAAAATCATCAACATCCCATGCATTTTTCATTTTGTGAGGAACAAACTGAAGATCAAGAAGATTCTGCATGACTATGGGTCTGTCTGTAAAGAGTTCACTGGCGGTTTGAGGCATTTTTGAGCAAGTTTATCATGAATCACTAAGCAAATGTTGTTAATGTTCACTCGGAGTGAAATGTCTCTCAGAATATTTACACCCGTTCAACATCCTCATCACCCCACAGGCTGTTTAGCATACCATACGCTCAGCTCCGCAGGCCTGTTTGTTCCGGTAGACACAAAGCAAGTTTTACTTGGTGTTACAGCACAATAAATTGAATAAATATAGTGAAGTTACAAGAGCCTGAACTCCCCCTGAGTAATAAAACAAAACTCGGGTGATATTCAGGTGCCCCGAGGAATGTCCTAGGGCATCATCACATGAGAAATAAAGGCATACCATTGGTTTTGCTTGGTTGGCAGAATCAAAACCAAAGGAATCATATCAGCGAGGAAGCATGTGTTTCAGAAATTTCCAAGCTGTACTGCCATTAGAAGACGTCTTAGATTGGCTCCTTAGGTATATTGCTTTTTCATGAGGCTGTATTTTGGCTTAGCCATTCATCCCTCAAATCAGGGGCAAGCCTACTTAGAGAGAGGAGTCTATGCAGAAGCTGGGTCAAGGGTCTTTTTCCTCTGAAGCACAGCTGAGTATCACTGGTGGCATTATATACATACTTTAAGATGACATATCCAGAGATAGCCAAAGACAGCCAGTATCCAGATCCTATTCCATTTAGGATACCAACAATCAAAATGCTCAGGTATATACTTTATGAAGCTCTAGCTGAGATCTATGGAGTTGGAATTACTGATTTTAAATTAACTTTATGAATTACGCTTTCCAGAAAGCTTCCAAAGAACCTCATGCATGCATGTTTATTGCTAAGAGATCAGAAAACATAGGACGATTCATGAAAATAGCTGTTACTCTTACCCAAGACAGTCATGACCCAAGTGCTTGCTTGTAACTGTATAGTTCCAGACCCAGCGTGCCTGTACATCTTGGAACAAAGATTCTCTGGAGAAACAGCACTTCAGTAATGCTGCAATCCACCATTTGCACTAATGACATAACCTAACTTAAAAGCTGCTTGTGTATGATGCAAGTGCACTGTTAAATCTTTGTATAGTCTTCGCTGGCAAACTGCATTCATTTTTTCACACTTTTGCTTAAGAACTTAAGTTGAACGGAACTGAAAAGTCCTCTCTGTGATGGGGGCCAAAGTAGATTTTAATGGGAAAACACACCTTTCCTGCCCTGCGCAGGGGACCTGAAAAGTGTTTCAATATTTGTTTAAAATGATTTTCACATTAAAATTGCTATTTAAAGGTTTCCAGTTTATGGTCACTGATTTCAAGTTAATAAGCAGAAGGCTAGCTTTGTAAAGTAAAGCTGCTAACCTGATTTAGATTGTTTCTTTTCCAGCTCCACGACTCTCCGATTCCAGTCAGTAGCCTTGTTGAAGGCTATGTGTCCTTAAGTTCCTTGAGATATTTTTGTTGTCAGAAATTTATGTTAATAGGACTGATGCAAAGAGCCCGCTAACACTCCAATAATGGAAAGTACACATAAAACAAAGCAGATTTAAAAACCATCAAGACAATGCATTTTTCTCATTTATTCAAATCTTCTGCAGGAAGTAAACACTGAAAGATTTAAAAAAACTTCACACTGCAGTATATACAGTTTTGTGACATCACATGAGGAAATTAATTTCTAATAAAAAAATGAGACCAGTTAGATAAATTACTGAAGACACATCACAATAAAATTGCTTGTGGTAAAATCCCGAATTGTTATATATGGCAATGAAAATCAATATTCCTTTGTTTTACAGGGATGGAATAGTCCTGGTACAATATTTCAATTACGCAAAATGAGTCCTGAACTTACATGACTGATTATAGTTGTAGGAGTACTTTATGTTTTAAAAGTAGGTTTGCGTTTTTTTTCCCCAGACCCTTTTGATTTGAAGCACATTCTTTCACAAAGCTAAAATACCACAGCAGAAGTCATGTCCAGAAGTGGAATACTGTTGTGTTTTGAACTGACCTGACTTGTTAAGACTTTTTTTTTTTTTGCCAACGCACAGATGCACAGGGTCCCCCATGCACTTTTCATGCAGCAGGTAATCACAACTTTAAATAAAAGTATTTTTCTATACATTCTTCCAGACTTGCAACTGTATACATACATGCAAAAGTTTTTAAACCTATGTGATCATATTTACACTTATACATGGAATATACATAACAAAAAAAAAGATTAAAAGGGTTTTTTTTTTCCTTTGCATTAGAACAATACAAAATAAGTATTTTTCATTAAGGAAACCACTATTTACATCACCTTTTAAAAACCAATTTCAACATATTATAGGCGTAACAAGTCAATATATTTACATTATATATAAATATATATAATATATACTTACCAGTTTACTCCTCTGTAAGATGTGGCAGAGAACAAACTGGTAATATCATGTCACTGACGTCAATGAGAGCTGTAATACTTTCACCAACATTTAACAGGGAAAATTTAAACCATTCATTTCTTTCTTTTAAAAACATTTGTAAATTAAAAATTTAAAAACATTACTAAGAGTAAATGGCTAAGAAAAGTGAAAGTTATGGCTGAATTCCCTTTTGATCTCATAATGTTTATAAACTTCTCAAACTGAGCTGCGCGGTTACATGGTATCAGTAGAGAAGCCCTCCAGCAAAACAGCTTTCTGTGGTCATGCGTTACCCCCCCATTTCCTCCAACTCTGGCAGAGCAGACACTAGAAACCCGGTTATCTCAGTCCCGTACACTTTCCTCTGGAAAGAAAAAGCATATCTGCATGGCAATTACAAGTCAATCCCCAAATCTAGCTAGCTTGAGCGCTACACCACCACAGCTAAAACCAGGACAGCGGGTGAAGAGGCATGAGCCTGCAGATGCCCCCCTGGAGCAAGGCATCAGGCACTTAGCAACCCGACTGCTGCTGCTGCGACTGCTCTGAGTTAACTGAGGTTAACTTTAACTCAGGTGTCAGTCCCGAGGGGCTGCAATTACAACTTTTAAGTGTGGTATAGACACATCCCTAACTCACTTCTTCACTGCTCCATGAGGTGGAGGCAGCTTTCCCCCAGCAGTCTCACCCAGATACAGCTGGGATGCGATCTCCTCCCCTTCCTCCCTGCTCCTTTGATGGCGAGATCACACAACAGCACCCATCAATCCTGCACCTCTTTGCCTACACAGCTACTGCTGCCAATATCTGCCAAGGCCTCGGTTTCCTTCAAGTCTGTAGTCTAAAGGCCTAGCTGAAACTTCAGCCTCCTGAGCTTGCAGAGCTGTCTTTGAAGCTTTCACTCCCACAGGCTGAGGAAGCATAGTGGGGACAGCCGAAATCCATACCCTAGTAGTAAATGTCTACTGAACCAAGGAGACAGGAGTTGCTGAGCATACCAAGACATTACTCAGCAATGACCTTGGTTTGTCATTCATCTACCGGAACTGCTGGAAATCAAGGATCTTTGAGGTGCTTGGGAAAATGTGGCCAGCCCTACTGCTCCTTCTGCTGGTGCAGCAAAACCCAGCTCCTGCACCCCCCTTTTCTGATGGAACAGCCAAGAGGGAAAAGTCCCCAAGGAGAATGATGGTGACTTCTTTTTATTCACCCATGCTACAAGGTAAGTGATGAAAAAGCCTTACGACCTCAGGTTTAAAGGCTGTAAATGTGGATGGGGTAGATTTTAAAGACAACCTCTCTTCCCTAGGGAGGGCTAACATCAGTGATACTGGAGAATTTCACATAGAAGACTGTTGCCCTCTTAGCAGCTGTCTGAAAAGCATTTGGTTGGCATGCCCTACCCTACCTTATGTTACGTGCTGCTTGAGATTGCAACATCTACAAGAGGTAAGATTCTTCCATGAACAGCATGTTCTAAACTTAGATTCTTGTGTATTATAGTTTACTGACGTCTGTGAGAATGGTAATACCCTTTCATTACCATCACCTAAAAAGAAAGCTAAATCATTAACTGGTCAAACTGTTAACATTTTAACTTAAATGTTTTATAAAACTTTAAAAACTAAATATTCAAAAGTATATATTATAGCAATAGACTACCATAGAATAAATACATAGGTAAGCACACTCCTAGACTCCAATATTACTTTTTGTTAGGGTTAGACTCTCCTCCCTACTTTTCATCTCAACTTTGTTTTGATGATTTTTTTTTTCCAACCAGATTATGTCACATCCATTCAAGCTGCATTTTTCTGTGGAGCCCTTCAAGTAAATTATAGCCCTGTATTTACTCTGGGGACCATCTATTATTCTATGTTGTATATATTTCCTAGTTATATACATGTTGTTTCAAGAAAAATAATCAATTAAGACTTTAAGAGACATTTAATGGATGGAACAAATACCATCTTTTTAATATTTCTGCTGGGTTGACTCATATAAAAAGAATTCAGTTCCACTGTCAATCCAAAATATACTTTATCTCGTTAACGATTATTCTATGAGACATCTGAATTGTCATTGGGCCACTTATAAATGCAATATTAAAGACAAACAAAATTTTATTTTTATATTATACTTCAGACAATGACATTTAAAATGATATTAGATTTGTGTGAAGGTTTTAAAATATAAATCTTCTTTGTACAGCCCATTAATATATTATGCTTCACCCAAATAACATAAAAATATATCTTTAAATCGCTCTGTTATTTCTCATATAAAGCAGGGGGAATGTTTTATATCGGATACTGCCAAATACATGTTCCCTAAAAGAAGGTATCCCCCAGCGGGGTAAAACAGAATAGTGGTGCATTTTCCAGCTGGCAGATAGGAGAAGTCCCTTTCAGTAGGGACTGCCCTGGAAAGAAGGGAAACTGATCCCAGGCAGGGGGCAGAGGATGAGAGGGGGACAACAGCTCGCTCCGTCTTGGCAAGTCAGCAGTCTGGGAAAAGGATCTCTGAAACCAAACCAGAAAGGAAAAGAGCAAAATGCCCCATCACTCATCTCTGCTACGCAAACATGAGATGGACAGAAACAGCAGTTTTGTCATGTCATTGGCTCTCAATAGTGAAAATGGTCAAAATTAAAAGAGAGTGTAGCTTTCGTTATCTGTGCAAGCCAACTAACTACTCAGCTGTTTGCCGATAGCATAGGGGACTATCAGTGAAATCAGAAGCTACAGAGACCTTTTCTTTTCAGGGCAGTAAAAAGTTCAGCAAAACGTATGGTTGCCAATAATGCATGTAATTTAGAGGAACTGGATTTTGTCCTTCTCCTCCCCCATGAGAAATAAGGGCTGCAAATGGAGTTAACACTGACAGTGTTAACAGGAAAGCAGAGCCACATGGCTCTTCCCCAGCCAGCAATTCTTTTAAGGTGTCTCAGCTTTGACCGCAATTTTCAGTTACTCCCATCTCAGGCTGATATTGCCAGATGTTACAAATCACAGCACAGGTGGGGATTGAGGAAAAGGGCAGAGGAGGATTTCTCAGACATGTCCCACTATCCATTACAGCACATGACAAAACCACAATTTTATCCTCAGTGCAACCTGAAAAATTATTCTAAAACCAGATTTTCTGCAGTGAAAGGGGAGTGCATTAAACCATGCATCAGCTGTTCAGAGAGTAATAAATATTGGCAGAATATGGATTCTTTTCCCTGCTTGCAGGAAGAAGCCAACACATTTTTCATTAAAATCCTATTCCATCTCTGAGTGGAAGTCTGATGTGCTGCTTTAGCGCAGTTGATATTGTTCTGCAGGGGAAGCAGGATGGTGCTAAACAGACAATTCTGTACCTCCACTTCACAGACTTTCCACCATTTTCCTCACCAAATATATGTACTAAGCTTTCTTGATCGCACTACTCCAAGAGGCATTTTGGCTTTCCCCTTTTAAGCAGGGAAGTGACAGGAA
>VYZW01031827.1:41567-53690 GCA_013401315.1 Balaeniceps rex
CATTGTCTTAGACAGAGATTCAGAATATAAAAGCAATAACCACATTCCAGAAGAAATTAAAAGTCCAGTAATGGACAAAGTACATGGTAACTAATTTAAAGAACTTTGTGAAAACAATACTGAGACAGAAAAATTTATACAAAAATTAAGCTTAACTATCATAAGCATAGCTGCTACAAGTGTTCATCGAATTTCTCTATCCTACAGCCCAAAATAAGGAATAGCAACCATGAAAGGAAAGTCTTAAAGCACTCTAAATATAGTTTTAAAAAAATTACATTTGATTTTACTTCAGTTGCATCAACCTTTCTTCTTCGTATGTAAATACACAGGACATGCAGACTATCACTCTAAAAGAGAATTAATGGAAAAAGGCATGCCTAAAGTCAATGTTTTTTCAATTAACAGAGTAGATAGCATCATATATGAGTACATTTTTGCGTGGCAGGTGGATGATATTGGTGAAAGTAGAAACCAAGTTGCCACTGCTGCCCAGGACTATCTAGTAATGCAAAATCTAGTACGATAGCACAACAGGCAGGAAAGCTGTTGTTCTTACAACTCCCAACTACCACAAGTCATTAGAAGAGTCATGTGATAGGAGTGGTGAAAAGGGTGCTTATGTTCCTGATATAAATCCTGATACATAAATCCTCCCTTTGCTGGAGGATTTTTACCTTTACATTCTTTCCATGTATTAAACATATAATGGTAAAAAAACCCCTCAGGTCTTCCCTGAAGTCTTGTTATTTTTAAAGAGTGTAGACCATCTCTGCTCAGTACTTCCCTGGATGAGGCAGTATGCTATAAAAAGCTGGTTTAGAAAGCACAGCAATGGCGCTTACGCTAGATGCATCTGTTCAGTTTTAGTTATATTACTGGTCAATGATAGCATGAACCGTCCAGACAGTCACCACAGTTCAATATGGAAATCATTACACCACACATGCCTATTCCTTCACTCATTCAGTTCTAAACTAGCATAAATACTCAACATGAGCAAAGCTAGGTGTGTTTCCACATATCTAACTCTGCAATTCGCTTTCACAGACTAAAAGCCCATTGAAAACTTGTATTTACAAGTTTAAAAAGGATGTACACAGATGAAATCCTTGCCTCCTTAAAGTGAATGAATATTTTATGATTGATTTCCCAGAGGCTATTTTTTAATTCAAAAGCTACAGGCAACTACGAGTCAGGAAAATATCAGATCTGAAAAAAGTAAAGAATCAGAAGAACAACTACATAGCCGTAATGTTAACAGCCCATATATCCCCCTGTGCAAATACTCCCTTAATAGATTGTAAGTCACTTAGAGAAACTCGAAAAACTGAGCCATCTCAAAAAACAGAACTAAGATACCAGCAATGCATTGCAGTGTAAATGTGTATACTCATGTATCTAAATATCAAATGAGAAGTTGGCAGCTATTGCTGAGGTCTCAGTACTTCTCTCAGAAATACATGTCTACATTAACCAGCACTTACATAATCACCTGTAGAAGACACAGTGTTCGTTCAAATATATAACTACAACTTAAAGGCTGATTTATCTAATTAAAAATTACCAATCACCTTACTGTTCCTTCAAAAACCCATGTACTTCTGGGTGGGCTTTTGCAGAGTTTCAACCCAAAATAGATTAAAATCAGAAATAACAAATCATTGAAAAAAATCAAGGTTTCCAATGAATACACCAAGTATCCAGTAACTGCAACATCAATACAGCTAGAGTTACTTCCTCAAATATTTGGGAATGCACGTTATCTGGAAAATACAGTTTTCCAGCTTCCAAAAATAAACTGTTTACCTGCAGCCACATTTTCATATTTCAAAAGGGAATTAAGCTGATGGCATGCTGTTCTTAAAAAGGAGTGAGTAGCACTTGATACCCTATGGTTTTTGTTTAAGAGGATAAAATTGAAATTTTATCAAGATTTCTTACTATCTGATAAAAGCAAGCCTTGCAGGTCACCTTTAAGGTAAAGTCCCAAACACATGCACCATTAAGCCAATAATCTGTAAAACTTTACTCATTACAGCTCTGGGTAATTAAAAAAAGACAATGCATTTATGCGAATCCCTCGGGTACTCAAAAAGCCTGTTGCAGGAGATGACACTTGTAGCCAGTACAGTTTACATACAGTAATTACTCTAAGAAGTGTTTTGCCACCTTTTTTTTTTTTTTTTTTTAATTACTCAGTGCTAAGGAAATATTGATAATTTTACAGGAATCAGGTTGATGCTAAGTAACCTTCATTAAAGAGAATGAAATCTGAAAAGCACTTAACACATAAGGAATGGGACATCAGTGATCCTTCTAAAGAGCCTGTTCTGATCTAGTGCTGCAAAAAGGTGTTACAGCATTATAAAACCTTACATGACCTAACGCACAATACACAAATGCGATGGAGTCATCTGCCAAGAACTGAAATTACATTTTAAAAAAAACTGTCTCTAAACCTACACCTTATTTGTGATGAAAAGCCAGGTAGTAAATTTCGGGGTTTGAAGGCAATCTCATAACTAAGTATTTCCAGCGAGTTTTGAACAGAGTATGCTTTTCTTCCACTACCTGAAGTGTGGCCATGTGGAAACCAAACCAGCCTTGGAAATTAATGTTTAGCTGGACAGCAAGGTAACCATTCAGCAACCTTTTAAAAACATATAGACCGTACCAGATAATTTCCCTGGACCCACTGAAATGTTAATAATTTTTCTCGCTATTAAATGTTATTCCACAAATTATCAGAAACGAGGAAAGAAAAAAAAGAATGTAAAGAAATAAGGCAGAAGGAAGAGAAAGGAGAAGCCCTACAGCAATGCATCTCATATTTCCCAGTAAGGGCTGAAGTAATCTTGTTGCAATGAGCCTCTAACATTAAGCTCTAACATCTATGAATCTCTAGACCTAAAAATTATATTTAACTATTGTGACAAAATTTATTGATAAATTAAAGTTGACATGCTTTCTTGACTACTGGTTTTGGTTGTTTCAACTATCTTCTCCCAGACGCCTGTATCGTAATAAATAAATAAAATGCTTTTTTTGCAGAGACTGTTTTCAGAACCTCCATGAACATGCACTGATCACAGCTCATTAAACCATGTTTACCTAGGACAGAACTAAAGCAGCAGCAGGTTTTGCAGCACAAATGCTGTAACCTGGGGAGATGCTCCCCAAGTGGAGCATACCTTGGGAAATCAGTCCTACAGCCTTTTAAAATGTGCCTAGGGAGAAACTGTGGGCAGAATATGGAAGATAAAAGAATATTAAAATGTACACTGAACTATAGAAACTGTGTATGTCCAGAATATTAATTCTACTTTTGCAGTTGTTGGAGTTTTTCTTTGTTTGCAAACTAGATATACTTAGCCATCACAAAGATTTTAAGAGAATGATAACAAACTTTAAGATCCTTTGCTTACCATAAAGTATTACTGCTGCAAAAGATAATGAAATTTACAAACACATCTTCTAATAGGTTAAACCACAAAAAAATCTGAGCCAATGGCTTCTTACTCCTGAATATACATATATTTATTTCTTCTTAAAGAATTCTTTGAGTTAACGAATGCCACAACTGTGAAACCTAACAGGAGACTCTAAACAAACAGCAGCCTCCTAGTTAACCCAATAGATATTCAGCTGCTGCCATTTAAGAAATTAAGAATGGTTCACAATTTATACTAGTAAAATGACATCCATAAGACATTTTTCCAGTATCCCAGACTAGTATTTCTAGTTAAATCCCTTTGCTAAATGGAACAGAGCGCCACAGTAAATTAACAACACTAGGCTAGTATTACCCAAGTAGGAGCGCTACACAATCTAAGGGAGATAACTCACAAAACTTAATATTATCAAGGTGTCTTCTTCTGTAGTCTTAACTCAAGATCCTATGAAAAAAATCTTATAGAAACTATTAAGGTATTCTTTTAGGAAATCAGCAATGGCTAGCAGATAGCCCGCACGAACACTTATTAAAAGAGAGATTATCCAAACTCACGCACATTGTTAGAATGATTAATAAAGGTTGAGATGCGTATACACACAGATAAAACATTTTTATTAACTGCATTTCGGAGTTCTTTAATGACTTAAATTCCTGTAGTAATTTTATGTTCTATTTTTAAGTTGAGATGAATCAAAACATGAATTTGTAGAGCTGTAATCAAACTGGTCTGTGAAATTAAAATCTTTAGTTAATTTAATAAATTCTGTGTTCTAATGGTTAGAAACTACTGGAAGAGGCAGAAAAAGTCTCTCACTAGCTCACTGCCTTCCCGTTCTCATATTTCCAAATGTAAAGGCTACAGCCCACCACATCAACCAATGGCTCAGACAGTCATTTTAATTATTACAGATTTAAGGAATGCAGTACAGTGATTACAGCGGCAGCTTGGGATCCAGGGGTCCAATTACTCGCTGTGCTGCAGACAGGCTGTCTGACTTCTGGTTTTACTTTTCTGTACCCTGTTTTCCCAGATGGAGTAATAATAGATGCAAACTTCAGAAAGATAATTGAGGATAAATATATTAAAGGTTGTGTGTTGCTCAACAGCTCCAGGAACAGCACTGAGTAAGTACCTAAAACATATGATTTTAAATGATTCCTCATCCCTATAGCTGTCTGCAGTGAAATGCTGCAGAGCACAATGAAATTAAGGTCTCCAGAAAAATTCCTAGATGCACTGGAAATTGTAGCAGAATCTTGCTGTGAACTGAAGATGAGCGTGGAGAATGAGACTAGCTGTCCCAGAATTTTGTTATTAAGCTCAATTTGTACTACTTTGATTTTAGCAGGCAGGAAGGATGTATTGAGAGTGGTGGTATGAGCACTTCAGTTGACTCTTTTTGCTAAGGTTATAAGCAGTGAAACAGGCCTGATTCAACAACCCGCAGTACCAAATCCACAGAGCTGCACAAACGTGCAGGTACTTCAACAGCACTTAAGCATGTGCTTTGAGAGAATCAAGTATTTAAGTGCTTTGCTAAATCCCCGCTTTATGTCAGAAATCTATGGAGATGAATGGAGCAGCTGAGACCTCTTCACAGTTTTGATTCAGGCTGTCAAGACATTTTGAAGGTTCCCTTTGCAAATGTAATTTAGAAAAAGACAAAAAAAAGAAAGCAAAAGGGATCAGATGGTGGAGCAAAATTCAGCAATAAACGGGTGAATTCGTCTATGGTTGCACTGGAAAGACCTTGGGATTCAACAAGCCTTTTTTAGAATAAACTTTTTTTTAAAAAAAAAAAAAAAAAAAAAAAACNAAAAAAAAAATCAAGCTCTTCTCCTACAGTTGTAGGATAACACTTTGAGAAGGCAAAAACAGGCTTCTTCCCAGGAGCTTGGCATGTTATTCACTCCTTCATTAGGCCTACTGACTGACTCCAAAAGACATTTTAAACATGGAAAGGATAGCCTATCATTTTTAAACAGCTGGGTCAGGAGAGGGCACATGGGGAATCACGTTGCAGCAGCAGCAGGAGCCCCTGCCGCTGCCAGGATTTCTGGAGGGGCTCCCGAGGCCCTGACACCGCCACGGAGCCAGAGTCCCCCATCCCAGGCAGGGGTGTTCCCTCCAGGCTGTCGCAGTCCCACTGCCCCTCCTGCAGCACACGGCAACATCGCCCACTCTGTAAAATACCCACTTTGGGGAGTGGCAGGGTTAGCAACAGCTGTGGCTTCACGGCTAAATCCTGCGCAAGTACACGAAATGGAAAAGCCTCTTCCCTGTTGTTTTGTTAAGCTGCGTACTGCCAAAAGCAGTCCTGACCTTACTTTCTTTTCTTAAGAGAAGTTTTAGACAACAGAAAGGGGTGCTGTCTTTTTCAGTATTGGGGGAAAGAGGGGCTGAGTAGAAAGGAACAGACCCAAACCAGCCCAATCAAAACCTTCCGATGGTTTTAGCAGCTTCAGTGGTGGGATTCTGAAAAATACCACAGAAAGCCAACTCCATAACAGCTGACGCAATAGCTCAGAGAGATACAAAATCTACCATTTTACGAAAGCACGCAAACGCTGAGTAACTGAGAAGTCCTAAGTCACATAAAATTGACAGGAACACAGAACCAACAGCATAGCAGACACAAGAAACAGTTCTTCCTGTGAGAATAAGATTTGATAGACCACTGGACTGAAATGTTAGCGAACCAACAACTGAGTGGGGAAGAAAAAACCCCAACTGTTCTGGCAGTAGAGACTATTCAGATTTACTCTGGCTTTTAAGAGACTGCTAAAATGTAAATGCTAACTACTGTCGCCATTAATGGTGGCCCCAGAGGCACATAAGGAAGGGGAGGCTGTTCCTACATATTCCCTCTGGGGTGTGGAAAGGGAGATTTAGACACCTCATCTCGGTGTCCCTCCGCTCCTCAGATTTCACATGGGATTCATCACAGTCCAGGAATCTGTGACTCACCCAGACCATGCAATACCACCTCATGGCAATGAGGAGCTTTGGGATGATACGTAATATATATCAAGGGGGAATATAATATTTCCCCTGTCTGCTTAAATGAGGTGTGGAAATGTCAGAGAGATTTTCATATTTATGCAGCGAGCCTTTCGGGGAGGCGGCAAGGCAGGCTGCGCACGTTTGCGCCCATGCGAGGAGAGACGCAGAAGTCAGAACGCCTCCAACATGGCAGCAAAGCATTTTCACGTGAAAGACCAGAAGTCCGAGCGGTGCTGGCTACATCGCAGCTTTTACCCAACCCTGGGGAAGCACGTTGCAAAGAAATGCCCATCTAGCTCTCACGCACGGCTCTCCCTGAGAGGGGACACTACGACCATGAACAACAGCAAGCCCCGAGTGGCAGTGCTCAGAGAAAAAAGTATGTCTGCACGGCAGACCGGCGCGTACAGGAGAGAGCCAAGACAGCTCAGGTGCCAGAGTAAGCTAAGCCTAGCCCTGTGGTAAGGGGCCCCACGGAAGTTAGCCTGTCACGAGAAGCAGGGTATCTCAACACAGCGCTGGTCTGCTGCGACTCGTCCGATGCTGGCACTCAACCCATCTCTGCTACCTCTTCCAGAAAGCAGTGCACAGCTTGCACAGGGCCGCAGGCAGGCATTTCTGCTTAAGTTACGGGCGACTCATGTTTTTGAAGCTTATTTCACAAACCTACCAGTAAGGAGGGGAAAAATAAAAAAATAAAAAAATAAAAACAAAAGAAAGAAAAAACCCACCCAAACAACACAAAAATCCCTCACCCAACAACAGCCCCAAAACAAGCAACCCCCCAAAACAGCTGAAGTAAGTATATGGGGAAAGGGAAATGGGGGACAGACACAAGTGCCATAAAAGCTGAGTTCGTGAAAGCCTTAGTAGCAGCTCTCAAGGTTTACAAGTACACTCAAGCACTGTACACAGCTTAATCCAAATCTGGCCCGCATGTCAAAACCTCCTGCTAAGAAGTTCTGCTAAGTTCAGGGACAAATCACACATGTGGCCATTTCTCATGCTTTTGGCACTCTTCAAACAATAGTTAATGCCAGCCTACCTTAAATTAGTATTTCTTATTCTAACAAGTAAGAGAATTGAGCATCACAGAAATAATCACTCTTAGATGTGGAAAACCCCACCCTGTTCATATAATTTATGATTTACCCCTGCAACTGAGTCATTCACAGAAATTTCAGTCAATTCCTCAGCACATACCCATGCACATATATTTGTTCTTACAAATACTACTGGAGGAACATTTCTATTTTGTTCTGTAACGGTATTACTGTAAAGGGCATCTTTGAGTTCATTTCTTGATGAGGAGCTGCTAACACTCAGACATGAACTTAGAAACACACTCATGGCCAACTCTTTGCTAGTTGTAGTATGAAGAGGAATAGACATTCAACCTACAAATGCCACCTGTGAAGGAAGCGAGTATTTGACGTCTAAAACTGCCCCATGAGTCACTGCTCAATGATCTTCACCTACCAAAGACAAAAAGGGCAGAAACTAAATGATAAGGCAGAAGAGTTACACCCCACCCCATCCCCAATACGGACAGGAATCCAGAAATAGCACATATCACTAAATCTCAACTAACCTGGGTAGTGTGTTGATCACAGCTCAGAAGTACAGTGAGCAGAAAGGCTTTTGGTTAATTGAGTCTTCTTATTCAAGAGACCAAGAGCAAACAGGCACAAAAATATGTACCAAGACCTGTTTTCAGGATAGAGGGGTGGATAATATACTGGTAGGTACAACAGAATGGAGAGAGGATGCATCTTTCTAATCTTTGTAAACCACCTGCCTATAAATAAACAATTAAAAGGAAACTAACAACCAGATTCCCATTCCTTCCAACACCTACAAAAACAAATCACTGATTATGCATTTAACTCTACATCAACTCTCCAAGAATGAAACTTGATTAATATACAGTGAAGAAATCAATGTCCTCTTCTGGACAATCCTGCTTTTGTGTTACGATCAATGCATGCAGATAATGCATTTCCACACAACTCTGACCTTCTGGTTGTTGGAGGGATCTAAAGATATAGGCATTTATTGACAGCACTACAATAAAATTGTGTATTTTTTGGATTTGTTGGAATAACTGTACACATCAGGTGATTTGTCATATGATAAGTCACTTTATGTCATTTTAACCAAGAATTGGTTTCACAGAGGCCAAACTGCAACAAAGCACTGGAAAGTAATGCACAGCTTTTACTGACAGTAGTAGTTGTGTTCCACTTGGGACCAAGCGTCTCATGGTTAGTTATGAATGAGAGCCACTTTCTATACTTTGCAACAGGGTTTCAGCTAACCGAACACAAATACACAGTAATCCCATAGCAAGGTGAAGTATAGGATTACAGTTGCATAGTATTCAATTATATATAAAACTCCACAAATTCACATTAAAGACCCAGATGATTTTTTCTTTTTAAGTGAGTGGAAGGACAATATAGTTTCTATTGTAATGGGAGATTTCAGCTTATTGTAGATGATGTTTCTAAAGGCTACGGACACAGAAAAGGCTCATATGATTTCAGTTAAGTGGGAAAGGAAAAATCTGCATTACCAAGAAGGTCTCTACTACTTCAATTACAATAAAAAAAAATTGTGGGTTTTTTTTTCTCTCCAAAGCAGCAATAAACCCAAGCAGAATTAAAGATACAACGTAAGAACCAACTTTAATGAAACCTGGGGAGAAGAGGCTAATAACATCCTGTAAACAATGTCACAGAAAGTCCTCATCTTACCACTATGCCAGAGTTAAGCTGAAAACATTCATAACATAAACCCTTAAGTAAAATACTAAAAGCCTTCGAAGTTGTATAAATGTATACAGAAATGATCAGTTAGTTGATCATACCCTCAAACATCAGGAATTGGGCTGCAACTCAACCTTAGCCATGAGTCAAATCAGAACAATTAAAATACTGACCTAGCTCAAAACCAATGAAAACTGTATTCACTGCCACAAAGCCATAGCAGGAACAGCGGATGGCTGGCAAGGGGAAGTGTTTAACTACCCCTCAATATAAGGGCATACACTTTGAAGTAATTTACCAAATTTTATGAAGCATTTTAAGAAGAAAGATAATATAATGTCACAAAGTTGTGGAAAAGAGCTCTTACTAATATGTTTTTTAATCTGTCTTTCACGAGTGCTACATGAAGGAAATAACTGCAGAACAGCAAGAAAAAACTACTTATTGTTACTGCTTGTTCCATTGTCAAGAAAGTTGAAACAGGTGCTTATACCCACTTAAAAATGGTCTAAAACAAAACAATACAGATGTGCGATTGATCTCTGAAGAAAGTGGGTGATTTTCTACATATAACAACATTACCCCCAAAATAAAAGACCTATTAAAAATAAATCTATCACTCCATGCTTGCATGTAGTATTAGCTAATTTGGGACCATCTTTCGTAGTGCCTGTCAAACCAACAACTTCACTAAGCCTTTATAAAGCCATATGCCCAAAGTGTCAGTTACACCGACCAACTTCACTGCCATGTTAGCATATGTCTAAAATTAAGCCTGTGCTCAAGAGCCCTGCTGAACGCAAGCGACACCGGCGCATCAGAGCCTAACTGGCTGCTAGTGACCTCCATCTCAATCTCTAGGAAAAAAAAAGGCCATGACAGTCACCATGAAGAGGAACACCAGTAATAAATACAATGAACTAGTTCAGAAGCTGCACATTTAAATGTGCACAAAAACATGGTTCCACAAGAATTTTTGTCCAAGTGTGAAGCTGCTGCCAAAACGCGTAGCCTTGTCTTGGACCACAGATCTGCAGCTGCTTGCGCCTGCCAATTTCCTGGCATTGACACAAGCATTCCTATAGAAAGCTCCTACAAGGCAAGTCAGACTAAGGACCTCATCGCTGTCAAAAGAAACCCCAAAGATACTGCCGAGTGGTTGTTTCACAGTTCTCCACGTGGGAACGCGTGACAAGGGTGGCATGAGGAAGGGCAAAGAGCAGGGACTACTCCTTTCAGCGCCGAACCGCACTTACGCCAAATGAAAGCATTGCCACTGGTGAGATTCTCCAAGAGGAAACCCCAACGCCAGGCAGAGTGTCTGTGCTGAATTTTGAAGAGTTAATCAGTGAGATAAAGATGCTTTTTTAAGAACCATCTCCTAAACAGAATTTAAAAAAAAAAAAATTGTCAATGTATTCAAGCCCTCTGAAATCTGAAAAAAATGACTGGAAATAGAATAATTGATTCAGATATTTTAATTTGAATATTTTACCGAGGCATTCTGTGAAGCTGGAGTATAAATCCTATTAAACTGAACTTAGTTTGTCCATCCCTAAAATAGATTTGACATACAAACACAAACACAAGGTCAAGGTCACAGATCAGCAAGAAAGATTACAAAGAGGACTGATGTAAGAGCTGGCATTTGATCAAAGCTCCTGGATATTTTTTTTTTTAGTACACTTACCAGAAATACCACTACATTTTCTTCACATGGGTACATTNTATTTATTTTGACAAGAGATGTTAGGCAGTGTATCAAGTAAACTAAGGAAGAACTCTGATGTTAAATGAAAAGGAAGTGGAAGACACTTTTTGCCATCCTTTTCACTCTATTCATCTATGTGCTGATACATATTAAATTCCATATCGAAAAGGAGAACCCACTCACAAATACAGGACATGACGGTAAGACCACTGCTAGAGAATCAGGACCTCAGTTTATAACTTCATGCAGTCCAAATTACTTATCTTAATATAGCAATTGTATATTTGGATGTGCGCTTCCAAACACAACACTCACTTATCTACCCTAATTATCTGTGTGCACAGCATGTGCTTCTCAATTAAAAAAAAAGAACTCTTAACACAAGGTCTGTGCAGAACACAATCAAACTAACCTCTTCTGTAATCAGGACAACATTTACCTCCTAGAAAGCTGCTTTAATGCTGAACGCTTAGTAAGTGAGCAGATTAAACACAGTAGCAACAGTTGAAAGACTCATTAAAACTCAGCTGCTGAAAATAGTTAGCAATGAAAGTCATTTACTGATCTATCCATCCATCCATCCACCCACCCACCAATACATTCTCAAAGTTTTAAACACATGCTGAAGAATATTTAGCTTACAGGTCACGTCCACCAGATGTACCTTCTGACACCTAAACAAGAGGAAGAAAAGGTGTCTTGAGTGACACGTCATATGACATTCAAAGCTGTATTGCTGCCACAAAGTTTAGATGTTCGTTGTAATAAGTAGTAATTTAAAGAATAATGTGGCTTGTACTCCTACTTCTGAATCCCCACTTTCAACACCAGCACAGTTCTGATGTTAGTTTAGACATGACTGGGAGCAGTTTATATTTAGACAGAGAGCTATGTCTACAAATAGGACCGTTCGTGTCAGTATAAAGCTTTTATTGGAACTCATTTGGGGTGACCNATTTAATTTTTCTATAGGTATTACATTTGCAGCACTCTACCTGTGTGATTGGGTGGGCCCAGCTACTAATAAAGAGGCCTTAAATCAAAAAGACAAAAAACAAATAAGGCAAGTTTTAAAAAGTTGTCTCCTTCTTGAAAGCACCCGTCACAAGAATTAGATTGTCACCCTTTTAAGCTGTAACACTGCCTGAGCTACTAGACCCAAATACAAATCACTCCTGAAGCC
>VYZW01031832.1:1752-13510 GCA_013401315.1 Balaeniceps rex
GCATGTAAAATATGAAAACTATTGATAACCGGATTAAAAACAAAAGGAGGATATGTTCTCAGGCCTACTGACAGGCTACAAGATATGGGTAATGAAAGAAATCTGTTTCGGTGTCAGTAGCAATAGGATCTTTGAAAGCATCACTCAGAGATGGCAGCAACTAGGTGAGTGGATAAACCTGCTATGCACTGGGTACACCTGCAGTGCACTGGGCTGCAACAGGCAGAGATACCCATGCTGGTTTCAAAGAGCAGTATGGTAACTCTGACTGAGTAACACACTGGGGCTAAATGAACTTGCCGACATATGATTTTTTCCTAAAGCAGTCCACAAATTAGTATAAATGAACTCTCTCTGTCCCCCTCCCCCCAAAGTTGCTATGCAANTGTCCCCCTCCCCCCAAAGTTGCTATGCAAAACACAAACCCATACACATAAAAAAAAATTTAAAACCCGTACTATTTTCCTGTCGTAGGATTCCCCGCTGCTGTATGTTGTAGCTAGTGTGGATGCACATTCTTCCAGATACCACGGCTTCTTCCCACTTTCAGCTGTGCTGCTTATGGAGATAGTGTAGATGCTATTGGTGTAGCCATCACAGGAGCAGTGGTCTCGACTTCTTCCACCATTTCCAGATGCCCAAACAAAGACTGAACCTAAGCCTCTTCGTCCCTGTTTGGGAACAGCACAAAAGATTTGATTAATAATTCTCCTTTTCCACCTCACCTGCTTAACAAACAGGTCTTTTCCCCCCAAAAGACATCTGATGAGAGAAAGACAATAAAATAAACTAGCTTACTGAAAAGAATCTGAAATGAAAACAGGATTTAGTAGAGTTCAGAATCAGACATCAGAAAAATTCAGAAAATGAGTGGTATGAACACAGCTTTAGAAACAACTCGTATAGTCTCTGTTTGTTGCTCTGCACCTATGCTGTCCTGCCATACCAAGAAAGAGCTGCTGAAGACTCAGGGGAAGAATAAAACATCATACTGGGTTAGAAAAGGAAAAGAAATAGCATACTTGAAAATAAACCCCTTTGTAACGCATGATACCTTTAATTTATTAGGGCGTTCTCAGCTGTTTCTTCTTGGGTTGCCTGGTGGCACTAGGTATTGTTTGGGTAGCATTATATACTGTGAACCACAGCATCATGGTTTCACAGACACTATAAATCACAGAATGACAGAATACCTGAGGTGGGAAGGGGCCTCAGGTCATCTAGTCTAACCCATCTAGTCCATTAAGAATGCTAAATGCACAATACAATATAAACCCAAAAATGGACACAAATAAAAGATTCTTATGAGTCTATCATAATGAAGCACTAAAGCATTAGTTTGGCACGATATTTTAAATATATGACTAGTTGGGTAAGTTACTTAGGCATATTCATAATTTCAAATGAGGTCTTAAAAATAGGTAATCTCACCTTGACATTTTCTTAATACACCAAAGTTATACAGTGCCCAAATGAATCAAAACATTTTTGGCAGTGCTAGTACTCTTATATAGGCATTGATATGAAAAGTGAAGATGATCAGTAACCTGTATTGCTGATACATGGGCATTGAGAATTACCGATATTTGAGTAATTGGGCTTTCCTGATTTATATTTACATATTTCATGCCAGTATAGAAATTCAGATTCATGCAACTGCATGATCTGCATTAATTATCAGCACTCGCTATCTGGAAGCACTTTACTGTTCAGATAAGTTTCACCAAAGGACTAAACTTGTCTTTGATTAACCTAAATTGTGTCACCTTTTCTTACATGACATTCTCTCAAAGCATGGGACATCACTCTCAGTTATAATTATGCTAACAGTCTCATACCTCATTTGCTTGCGACTCATCATGTAGTATCTACCCATTTTTTGGGTACGCCCACCCCTGTGTATGATAAATTAATTTTACAAGGCATAAAATACCACTTTCTGTGCATGAATTAATTGCTTGGACATGGGGGGAGTTTGTTTGCTTGATTTTCTTTTTTTTTTCCTAAACAGACAGCAACTGTGTACCACAAACAACATGAAGACAGCTGTTGGACATCTACCAGGTCAACCTTAAACAATTAGCAATTCAAAGATTCATTTAATCCAGATGCTCAGAGGGGTTTCACTCGGGCTTTTTGTGCTGAGCATAACTGAACCTACATCAATGTAAGACAAAAAACCCTCACAGTTCACAATCCAGGCTCGATTTTTCAAACTTTGATGAATTTCATTTTGTGAGTTTAATAAAAGTATACTACCTGGAGAGACTCTTCTCTCCAGCAAAATAAGTTAAATATCAAACTCTCCTGGATAGTGTTTACATAAGGTTATGTCTCGAAAATGCAACTTCTCATTAAAAAAACATTTCAAGCAGAGAAAAAAATCCCAGGGTGCCAAGTTAAATGTATTATGAAATCCACATTCTCCAGACAAGATCAGTCTGACCAGCCGAGAAGCATAACTATTTCAACTTCCTTCACTTCCTTTAGTTGATGTTGGCTACTACACTAACAAAAAGATGCAAAATAGCAACATTTTTTGTTGTTTTAAGACAACCTTTATGAAGTGTTACAGCTCTCTCTCCCCACATTATGAACTTCTGACAAATCAAAACCCCCTTTCCATTTGGGGTTCTTGTTCTGCCTGCTTTTCTCAGCCAGCAGGGTCTGATTCAGAGCCTCTCAAAGCCAGTGGGATGTGTTTTGTAATTTCATGGGGCTGGAACTGGTTTATGAACCACTTCTCTTCCATTCTACCATCTAGTCATCTCCCTTTGTATATCTTTACTTCTTACGGCTCCATTCTGAAAACATCTGATGAGACAGACAAAAGGAAGGGTAAATAGAAAGATTATTTCATGCATATTGACCCATTTATTATCCCAGCAGCTCAGGGAGCCAGAAATTAGGGCCCTCTGTATGTTTATGGGGAATGTAATGGAGGATTATGCTAAAGATATGCTGGTTCTCTACTTTTTAATGTGCTCCTGCTTGATTTTTACTGGTTTTGTTTTGGTTTCATCCCATCATCTCTTGCAATTAGATCATGCTTCCCAGCAGTATTCTATTATTTGCTTTCATCTTCCATCTCCTCAATGGCAATTTTTGGCTTGTCTGTCAATTCTGACATCTGTTTCAGAGTCATGTACAGATTCCTGTCCGGTCCTACATTGCCCTTAAGAAACAACTTCTCTCTCCTACATACACCTCCCCCTCCCCCCCAATGTTAATATATGTATAGGCAGGTAGAATACACAGAAAAAAGCATATCATACAAACACACTTCTACCTCCAGAACATGTCAAAATATTCCATTAAAACCTTTTTTTGATTAATTTTCACAACTATCTGCTATCTGAAGAATTTTACATTTTTCTTCTTCACGTGTTGTCATGGTTTAGCCCCAGTCAGCAATCAAGCACCACGCAGCCGCTCACTCACCCTCCCGCCCTGGTGGGATGGGGGAGAGAATCAGAAGGGCAAGAGTAAGAAAACCCGCGGGTTGAGATAAGAACAGTTTAATAATTTAAATATAATAATAATAATAATAAGAATAATAATAATAATAATAATAATATTATGAAAAGGAGAACAAGAGAGAGAGAAACAAAACCCAGGGAAAAGAAAACAAGTGATGCAACCGCTCACCACCCACCGACCGAAGCCCAGCCAGTCCCCGAGCAGCGATCGCTGCCCCCTGGCCAAGTCCCCTCAGTTTATATACTGAGCATGACATCATATGGTATGGAATAGCCCTTTGGTCAGTTTGGATCAACCATCTTGGGCTGTGCCCCCTCCCAGCTTCTTGTGCACCTGGCAGAGCATGGGAAGCTGAAAAAGAAAGCCCTTGACTAGCCTAAGCACTACTTAGCAACAACTAAAACATCAGTGTGTTATCAGCATTCTTCTCATACTAAATCCAAAACACAGCACTATGCCAGCTACTAGGAAGAAAAGTAACTCTAACCCAGCTGAAACCAGGACACATGTGCTTCTTGAAAGCACAGTATTATGTAACTACATTTGGCCAAATCGATACCCCATGGGAATTTCAGAGTAACCCACCAATACAACCAAGAGAGAAGAAATGATAATTCAGGGCAATCAAACCACAGATTGAAGGAACAGAAAAATGGAATCTAAGTATTTTAATATTTTGTCTAAAAGTCTATCTTCCACTTTTTTTAAAAAAAGTTTTGTAAAAAAAATTCTCAAAAACATATGCATACAGGAAAATATCCTATCAGTAACAGTCCACCCGTCATTTTTCTGCTGTCATCATCAGCTGGTTTTGTCTGCAAACAGCAGTATAACATGATTTGTCCCACTCATGCAATGAAAACCTTTTCACAGCAGGGTAGGACTATACTTTGCGTAAATTTTGCAGGAGCAACCCTTGAATTATTAGCTTCTCTGCACAGAGAATGTGTCTATATTTCTTTAGGTGCATACTTATGCTGCTGTACTAATAATGAAAAATGAGCTGCAGAAACAGATATGTGAATACATTTTTGGGCACAAAATGTAGTCCTGATGAAAACACACCAATGGATGTTAGAAATTCTGCAATGCAGTATTTAAAAATAATAAACACCAATTTAGATTTTAATAGTAAAGACAGGGCTTTAAAAATAACAGCCATTTGTACCCAAATTCACCTTTCCATGCTAAGTTTTTTGTAAACAAATAATAACAAATGTTTCTTCAAAACTAATGTCTCCTGAAAATATATAAAGTATCAACATCTCTGTTATTGCAATAAAAACATTAAGTACCAGGTGCGCTGACTAATGGAAAAGAGTATTTTCTAATACATACAAAGAAAGAATTCCCATTCCTCTAACACATTGCAATACTGCACATTTAACAACTCAGCATTTCACAGAAAACAGCAGCATCACTTTCAGTCTAGAAAACATGCTAAAGACCTTGTTCCTAGAAGCTATTTGGCAAAGCAAATGGCAGCCTTAAAAAAAAAAAAAGCAAACCCCCAAACTAAATTCAACCTGACTAAAATAATGTGTCAAGTAAATAAGTTCTGGTTTACATTTACTGCCTATTGTTAAACTACCAGTTGGTTTCCTCTTTCTCCCTATTTCCAAACACTCTGCTTTAATTCAATAGACCCAGTCATGCTCAGGAAATTATAAACTTGCTAGTAACTATACCAAACAAGTAATTAGAGCAACAGCATCAGCTGTCCTACTGTATGTGAATGCCATTCCCAATTGGTCTCCTTTAAATACATAAAGTTAAATAACATTTGGGCCGTATTACAAAGTTAAGATAAACACACATGCAAGGCACACTGTTTGTCTAAATCTATCATCTGTCATCTGCCAGATGCCCAAGGGTGTCAAGATGAAAAGTCAAGCCTTGAGCTGCCAAAGAAGCCATGTGTCATTTATTACTCAAAAGCAAAGGCGCATTTACGAACCATATGGGTACAGCTTGAGCAAAACTAAAAGAGTTAGTGAACTATAGCAGAGGCATAGACCACGGTGGAATAGGTGCACAGCAAAGTACAGTCAGTGCTTGTCCCATGATGTCAAAAATGCATTACCTCTCCCTCTAGGCACAGTGTTGTTTCTGCTCTTCCATTTGCAATGATAGCTACTGACTCCCTCTTACAAGCACTGCAAGATGTCCATAACTGCACTTGTGCTTGTCAGTGCACGTGTCAGACCATTATGAAATGTTCTCCTTTTGTTTTGTCTACTTTCTTAAATTGCATAAAATGTCAGATAATTAAAAAAAAATAATCAAGTGTTCCATTATGGAAAAGAAAAAGTCTTTCACTGACAACTAAGACTTGCTATTGACCTAGTCACAGTCCAATTTTCTAGCACATTTCCTGGGCAAAGCCAGTGTGCTCAACACACAGCTGTCCTTGAATGAGATGGACTCAGGTCATTGACAAAAAGGCCCCAAGGCAGAAATTGCACCTGAAAAAGCATGGCACAAGAATCTTGGGGCATTCCCACTTTTTTTCTGCTAGTGCCTCCTTTTCCTTGGTCAGCAAGTTGCAAGCAGGGTAAGTGATACGAAAGCTCTTTTTTTTTTCCAGTTCAACCGCACGGAAGGGTTAGTCTGCCAAGAACCAGAGCCAGTATGAACATGTTTGTAATGACATCTGCAGAATTTCCTAACACCATTAAAAGAACATCCCCCGCTCCAAGTGCGTGCGTTTGTGTATGTGTGTGTGTATACATATAAACCACATCTTTATGAGTGAATGCCTTAGTGGTACTGGCAGGAACCATTGTAAGCTAGAGGTCCTCACACACTCATCTAAGGACAACCAGCAGCCCCACATACTTTCGAGTTGCTTCCAGCACACTTCCATCTAATAAAAAGAGTTTCCATCTACGAGGTGCAGTTTGAGCCAGTGGAGCAAGATTTATTCACACTATTTCACAAAGTTTAGACTGCATATTCATTCACTGCTTTACAAGTCAAGCTGCCTTAATCCAGCCTGTGAATCCTGATGTTTTCCTGCCCATGAATTGAATGCCCCAATAACCCTCCCTGCCTATGGGGTGAGTTGCTGTCTCTATGGAAGTGATCAAATTTATCAAGGGACAGGGAAGAAAATGTGAAGGGGCAGGAAAGGCAGAGGACAGAACCACTGACCTGGAGTAATTAGAAGTACAGGGGTTGAAGCCAGGGAGAGGTAATTTGGCACCAATATGCTAGAAACCCCACACCCATGAGCAGAAAACAAATCATGAACATATAAAATGGAGAGAGAAGGAGGGACACTCTATCCACCTAAACATTTAATTTCCTCTATTCTCCCCAATACTGTTCTAAAATTACTTAATGCTTCCAAGAATAAAAACTACTGCCGGGAAGTGAAATTGATCCTGATGTGGAAGGTGGAAAAAGTAGCCCATGGTATGACCTCTTCCTTAAAAACTAATTGCTAAAGAGGAAATGTTCATAACTGAATGTGCAGAACAGAGGTCAGCACTTTGGAGACCTAAAAAAACTAATATGCAGGCATGGGTTTGAGTGCAGCCCAGTACAACCACTTGTAGGGCCAGGCCCAAGGATCACAGCATCCTGAGAGATGCGTGACAGGCAGCATCTCCTTGCTTCCAGCTTCCACTGATTTCTGCACTCCCTGGGAGCTGGATGCCGCTGCCCTGTGTAGAGGCACAGTGCTGCCAATCTGCTGACTGGCAGCATTTTGCTTTTGAGAAGCAGCATCTCTCAGCTTCTGCTGATTTTCTACCAGTCCACTTAACCTTTAATCTGGGAATGAAAAATAGTCTGGCGCACCACCTTTAAAAGACTCTTCTGTAGACTGCACAACACTCTCACTTGAAAGTAGGCATCTCTCCAAAACAGATAATGGTAAGCTGAGAGTCCTAGCCAGCAATTCTGAAGTGCTATCAGAAGATAGCCAAACATATTATTTTTTATTAAAACAGGCTCAGTGCAGTATTAAAAGCAAAAATTCATGAACAAATGGAGACATTTCTGAGGCCGTTAATTCCGTTGAGGTAGCCATGCTCTCAGAAAAATTCACATTTCTGCATCAATTCACTAAAAATGTGAACCTATGATATCTATGAAGAAATGAGCAATAAGCCTAACAGTTGTACTTAAATAAAGACACATGTTTGAGGGAAAGTCTAAAAATTAAGTCCTGTGATTTTATATTAGCAGTCATGTTTTTACTTTTAGGAAAACTTAGGAAGTCAAGAAAATATGTCCTACTGCTGGAACAGGCATATGCACAATACATATACAATGCAAAAATCTGTCACTACTTACAAAAAGCAACAATTATCTTATATTGTTGAAAAGGCAAGTTGTTGCTAAAAAAGTTAAACATTTTGGCTACTTCTGAATCAGCTTCTTAATTGAGAAAAGGAAAGACAAAATAATTAATTGTGACAAAAAGAAGGAAAATTGCATTTTATTAGTGCATAGGATATGATACCTTTAAAATACCGAAATGTGAAAATATTTTAATGTGTGCAGAAAAAAAAAAAAAGTATTGAATAACCACAAGCACCCATGCATTAACACAATAATCAGTGTCAATTATTATTATATATTGTATAAGCTAATAAACAGGATATATCAGTGGAACATTTCAACATGCATCCTTGCATGTGGTATATTTTTTATTTTATTCTTCACTAGAACAACAGCTTAAACAGCTCCAAGATATTCCCCACAGAGCTATAATTAGTACTTAAAGTGCAACCAAAAGAAGTGTTGGCTGAAACCTGAAATCTGAACCTGTGGAATGCTGGAATGAATTTTTCATTTTCCTAAACAAAATAGAGACAGCAACAGGGCTGCATGAATCGCAGTTCTGGTTCAGGCTATCTCTCCATATTATCATTACTATTGTTGTTGTTGCTGATACTGTTACTGGGAAAAAGCAAGCTGTATATTGTAAACACCTGCGATAAAACAAGAGCTGGGTTTTCCAAAATTTCTGTTGCACAAAATGTTTCTAGTTAATGATAGGTGAAATTATCTCTGCATGCAAAGCCAAAGTAAACAGGCAGTGCACAAGAAAGGTACCTGTGTTAGGACTGGATATGGGATGGACTTCGTTGCCTTTATACTACTGTCTGATTAAACAATCTAGAGAGGAGTCCATGGCCACCAGATCCACATAGTTGTTTCACTACTTAGGGCAGACTCTTCCTTATGGAAAACTTCACGTTTTGAGATGCCTGTCGAACTTCTGAGGTTCAACAAAGACCCTCAAATTTTCTGCAAATTTAGCTCTTTTCAGTAGATAAGCAGGAAAATAAGGCTGCTCTGCTTCTACCTCTGCAGACTGAGGACTGCAGTAATTGCTTTGTGCAGTTTGTCTCCCATAGCATTCATTTAGGAGGAAACAACGCACTTAGGCTGTGTGTAAAATCATTGCCCTCATGGTTTTGTGCCTTATACTTATGCTAAATTCTATGCACAGAAAACCCTTGACACCAAACTTCCAGCAATTAGGCTTTCAGAAGTCTATTTTTTCCCACATGACATGTAGAAATACACAGATGCTGCTGTTGTTCAAGTATATGAGTAAAGTGGATATGTGACTTGCCCATACAAAGTAACCAGAACCGTGTTTCAAAAATGCACTCTCTGAAACGTATGTACTTAAGTGTATGGAAAGAGACCCATCTGCCAAAGCTGCTTTTCAGTATTGGCTTTTCAGATTAAGATTTACCCCACAACAAGAATAATGTGGTTTTTTATGTTCAAATATATCACCTGTTTCAGGCTGGACACCCAAAACCAGAGGCCACTTTTGATGACAAGTCCAAAAGCAATAATGCTCTTCTGGCTTATTACAACAGTTTCCATATATGTGTGAGACGGGATGAGGTAACTAAACAGTTTTGGTTTCCAGTACACTTTGTGACATTGTAAGGAAACTGGACATTTTGAGGTATATTTTCCTGTAACTCTCATTCCAAATTTTCCTGCCTTTTAGGATTTGTATATTCCACTGAATGTAATGTAAGAACATTTCTGGTATATTATTTCTTTTTCTGCATTTTTTTGTAGTACACATTGACTGTGAAAAAGCTCACTTTTCACAGAAAGCAAAGGAGAGAAATTTTAAGGTTAGCTTTGTTTATATATTTCCAAAAGAAAATAAAGTGCATAGTATCAAAGTTCATCCAGGTATCACTGAGCCTAAACTCTATTTCATTTACTGGAAGGCAATATCCCTACTGCTACTTTGGCTGAATGCTGAAAGTTGCTAACTATGTGCAAATGGTAGAGCAAAGAATTATTATTAGCTTAATGATGTGTTAAGGTTGTCACCTAACCTGATTTTTGCTGGGCAACCTCAGTCCGGAGAAAATTAAATCATATCAAGTATAAATCACATTTGTAAAGCCATTAAGGCATCCTGAGATATGTGTATCAGCCAAATGCAAGGTAATAAGACCTAGAAATGAAGCTTGTTGGTAAGACATACAGGAGGGTGGGCAAACTCTGGGAAAGCAGTGACTCTGAAAGAGAGTTTAGGGTCATGGCAGATAACCAATTGGCAATGAGCTGCCCTAAAATTTAGTCTGCTCCTTGGATCGGTAAGCAGGGTGAATATGAACATGTGCAGGGAATAAGGAAACAGTACTATGCATGCATAGAGAAGGCTACAACTTCCATGCCCCATTCTGGTATCCACACTTGAAAAAATAATGCCGGGAAACAGAAAATGTTTCAGAAAGAACTACAGGAATGAACTGTGGTTTGGAAATTCTGACTAACAGAAGGAAACTGAATATACAAAATGTTACTGTTAAGACTGCAGAACAGATTTTGAAGGACAGTAAGAGGCACCAGCATTAATGGAAACAGGTTAAAATGCAACACACACTTTAGAATCCCAGGTAAATCTGTTAATTTTTTCTCTGATAACTTATTTTATGCAGAGAAATGTATTAGAACCAGTCTGTCTTGTTTCTGCAAAACATGGGATGAGCTCTCCAAGAAATGAGTAATTAAATGAAAGAAAATGAAGGTTAATATAACAGCAAGGTGGAGGTGGAAATGGTCGCACCAGAAATGATGCGGGCTGTGCTGGAGAAACACGGGGGTTAAGGATTTTATAAGTAAAATGTTTTAAGGATGAGCCAGGGAAACAAAATTATTAGGTGATTTTGACATAAAAAGAAAGAACATATTAGTGAATCCAGTAATTACGATCATGTGCATTCAAGAAAAGAATACAGGCTGGAAGATGTGGAGGGAAGCACCACTCTGATGAGCAAGGAGATGGACAGCCTAGTTTTTAAGTGATTAATGAGTGTGGCTTGTTTATCACATCAAAATGAAGTCTGAGAGGTGACCGTGTTCTATAAATATGTCAGAAAGAAAAATGGAAGGAGAAAAGGTATTTAAGCTGAAGCACAACTTTGGCCCTGGAACAAATGGGCAAAAAACTGCACATGAGTAAACCTGGCTGTAATTTAGAAGAAAGTCTCTAACCAATAGATTAGTGATGGCGGTGAAATGGTATCCCAACAGAAACAGAGGGGAAAAAATTTCTAATTCATTCTAGAATAGAAATTGCTGAATGTATTTATAGGACATGATGCCTGTGATAGTAGAGAACTGTACTGGATGACCTACGCGATCATTTCCTGTCTTATGTCCCTATGTTCCAATTTAATTTATCCAAGAGATCACTTGGCCAAAATCTGTAATTACTTACATGTGGAGATTTCTAACACCATAATATGCACCATAAATATAGCAGAAGAGGCATTTTAAAGTGGAAAAGAAACTAAGAAATTTAGATTAGTAACAAGTATATATTTTTAGTAGTGAAGGTTGTTAGTGACTTGCACAGCCATGGACATAACAGGTTTCAGTCAAGACTGGCTCTTCCAAAAAGATGTACAGAAAACAGAAAATAATAGATGAATCAAGAAAACAGGGATATTGATGCAGTAATAACTAGATGAAATTTTGCTGATCTGGCTTATGATGAAGGCCAGGACTAGATGATATATTTTTTTCTGATGTTAGAACTACGAATATTATTTCAAGCCAATGATGCTATGTCTCGTGACGTCAGTAGGAAGAATTACAATGTTAAAACGCCATATGACTCTTCCAGTTCTGGTACATAGCCAGCACTCACCCATAGCACAGAGCCACCCAAAGCTTAACTTGGTATGTTGAAGTAACTATAACATCACATGTTCAGAAGTTACATCATAGATGCAAGAGGGATACAAAGATATACACAGATAGATTTGCATATCTA
>VYZW01031833.1:4988-17576 GCA_013401315.1 Balaeniceps rex
ATTTTTACATTTTAAAAAAGAAGTAGTCATGTCCTGATTGATATAAACCTGTGATACTCTAACCTATTTCTAATATGTCCTGTTTTCTAACCATGCCACTGACACAGGGGTCAAGCCTGGGAGCTTACTGACAGTAACAAGACAGTAAGAACCTAACAGTTGTCCCAAAGGCAATAACACATTTGAACAGTTTGAAACAGCCAATGAAACAAGGAGAAAGTGGAGGGCATGGATCAACTACGCCCTGCCCCCCTCCTCCACCACCCTGAGCTTGGAGGATTTCATGGCAGCAAACATCCACTAGCAAACTGATTTTGAAAAATTAGACTCAGTCTGAGTGAGGAATAACCACTGGCAGGAAGAACAGGGCAGAGAAAAGACAAATATCTGAGACTGCAATTAAATCCTGTGGGACTGGCAGTGGAGGAAAGTTTCTACTCTTAACAAAACACCCTGGGCAAAATCTGTGCTTCTTCACTGGGAAACAGGAACGGTTTGAGCTGCAGAGCTTGGGACACCCTCCCACTCCTTCTGAGTCCCCACGTTTCAGTGCACCAGAGGGTGAGCTGCGCTGGTGGGGGTCTTTCCTGACTACAGTACGTGAGGCTCCATGGGTATGTTTGTAGTGCTTCTTCAGCCCTTTCTCAGGACCAGACTTAAACACCAAAAAGCTGTTAACTTTCAAGCCTGCTCTATGAACACCAGCTGTACCAGGACACAAGCTTCAGCTGGGTACTTAAGCACCCTCAGTACCCACCAATGGCCCCCCAGCACATTATTCCCTTTTTATTCCCCTTTTCTTAAACCCACTGTTGTTATTTGGATTTATGATGCAAGTAAATATCATAGACAATAAAAGCCTCCTAGTGGTGCTGTTAAAAGGTAATAGTTTGGGAGAGATTCACATAGCCTAACTATCCTAAACTAGGAAGCCAATTCCTCTAAACTAATCAAAAATAGACCCCAAAGGGACCTCTGAAGGAGCCTAGCCATCTCAGTTGTCTATAAGGAGTCTGAACTGGAAGCCTGAAGTCAGGCAGTGTGAATAACCTTCTCCTCTGTACCTCCCTTCCTCCTCCCTCTCATTCTTTCTCAGATGCCTCCATCTGTTCTTTTAGCACAGGGAAGCTTCTCAAAGTGCTTTTTTTTTTGCGGTTCAGTTCTCTGTGTACTCCTTTGAATAAGGAGTTCATCTTCCCCTTCGAGATGAACACTGTCTCCTCTCTGAAAGAAAGGGGAGGGGGTCTAGTTCATAAGTGATCAGCATGCAGCGTTCTCCTGCAAAACGTGATGTTTTGTTTAAGTATCACTGCTGGACCTCGCACAGCTTGCAAATATTTCCTGCTGTCTCTGTAGCTCAGATTTCATTGTTGTGTTCAGGATTGCTCTTCACGCTGAACCTAATGGAAGCATTTAGACTAGAAGGGGAAAGCAAGCATATGCACTAAATATCAGCAAATACACAGCAATGGGTAGTCTTTTGACTTCTCAGGTAGGAAAAATAGGTCAAATTTCATCTGTATTCAACATGTGAAGAACCTATCTTGAGATGCATATATGAGACTCTCATTGCACCCTGGGATAGGTATGGTTGACTTGATTATCTGTGGCTGTTTTTTTTTTTTCCTCCAACCTGTAGATTAATCTTGCTATACAGACAAACCCTGAAGCTGGATTATTGGCATCTGCAAAATCAATGCTGTGTGAACCTTGATCTCCTTATCCCACAAATAGCTCTGTTTTGGAAGCAGTTTAGTCAAACATGAATGTTAAAATACATAAATACAAATATATGTATTTGTTAGTTTGTATTCACAAAGCTTAGAGAGATCTCAAATAAAACAGGAGTTCCATGAGTATCTCCACATGGTGGTACCAAAACCACAGGAGGAGCAAGGTTAAGAGACATCTAAGTGGCTTCACATGAATCAAGAGAGCGGAGGCAATTGCTAACAGTTTTGGCTTTCTCAGGCCTAACTGGTCAGACTAAATGTCAAAAGTTAGGCGACATACATATGTAATGATTGCAAGATGCTCTGGTGACCTGAAAATAGAAGTTGTTGAAGTATTATAGCATTGGAATGGAAGATTTAGTAAAGTTGAATTTTAAATAAACATTATTTGTATTACAAATAAAAATTTCAGTCAAAACAAGAGACAAAACATAAAATGTGAATATACACAGAGAAAGACTTGCTCCAGAGAATTTATGAGAACAGATGAACGATGAGAAAATGTGAGAAAACACAGCACAGATAAAACGCCTTGCCAGACATTTCAGGGGAAATCATTTGTAGGGGGAAACCATTTGCAGAGCTGGGAACTGACCCCACTTCGCCTGAGTTTTAGCCTAGCGCCTTCACTGCAGTGTTCTGTACAAAGAGGTAAAGCCATGCACAGCTATGGCTTTTGGCAGTTAAAATCTGTGCAAAATCGCAGCCCACCCGAAGTCAAGAAGGATTTTACTGCTGACAACAATGAGGTCATAGTCCCTCTGACCCAGAGGAGTCTGAGGTGTCAAGGGGGTGTCGAAGTTTGCTGTTGGTGGTCACCGCTGTCTGCTGACAGGCTGTTCGCATGCTCTTAAAGGCTAACAGTGACCTGAGGTATCATCCTGCGTTAAAGACCCAATGGCCTAGCTCCTTCAATTCTCCAAGCCTTCATTGAGGATACAAAAAAAAATAGAGCCAACTCACATGTTTTATTTTTTTTTTTAATCCTTATTGTGATATGTGAGGGAATTGGAGATTTTATAGGAAGGATATTTCAGTCACAGAGAAGGAGTGCATCAGGCTGTTCAAGGAAAGCAGAAACATCCATGACTTTTGTTCTTGGCAGTTACTACATAAAACTGCAGTTCTTGAACATGCACAGTAATCTCAGCATTCGGCTAGGCTGCGAGAGATGGCATTTCAGCTCTTTCTTTAGCCTTTTGGACATCTGAACTCATGGGTCTTGTCTCTGAAATAGAGAGGCTGAAAAGGATGGAAATAGATCTGTGGGTCAAGGGTGTTCTCTCATCTTTTCCTTCTCAAGTTCTTCTTCATTCAAAGGGTCATTAGGCCAAAAAGAGATTATAGGTTGATGTAAAATCACATAATTTAATGGTCTGAGGACCCACGTCATTTCCTGCATTCATGCCAAGGATGTGTCTATATTTTATCCAATCCTTTAAAGCCAGGACTGGCTTTAAGAACTCCCCTTACCAATCCGAGATCCCTAATCACTAAATTCAGAGTCATGCTTACTCTTTGTTGTCCTCACTGAATCCTGAATTGTCTCAGAGTATCTGAAATACTTTAAACTAGGGAGGGTAGAGAATAATGGTTGAAGAACTTCTGGAATCCCTCAAACATACCATTTCTCAAGAAAAAAAGCTTGGTAAGGAGTTTTAAAAGTTGTTTAGAGAAAGCAGCTCATGTCAACAGAGAGCTCATGATTCACTTTTTAAGTTTATTCAGAACTACTAAACTTTTATCTGATGAAGTCAATGGCTCACAGTATGTGAAAAGCATGCCGCTAGCCTTCAAAGCTGTGGTCAGTTGGCAAGTTAATCTGATCACTGCAGGATAGCCTCATTCTTGCATCAAAGGAGGAATTTTTTTTTTTTTTTTTAGAACTTTCCCAACTCTTCTACAGGAATCTGTCTTGCCTAAACATAGGCAGGACTTGCCGCTTAAATAAATATGTGTATTAAATACTGAATTAGAAGGCAGTTACTGATAACAGATTGAAATAACTGACCCATCTTTTCAGGCTTGCATGGTCATTTGCCTAAAAAGATCACATGTGACAATTTGAACATGAGTATAGAGCCAGGTCAAGACTTTTATATACAAAGTGGTTAAACACGTGCTCCTGTTCTGTTTCAGTCATATGTTCTTGGGTTTCAGATGTTCACTACAAAATAAATGCTTCTCTCGCTTACTGATTTTGAAGATCTGAATTATTCTTTTTAATTGCATCATAGAATAACTTTTAGAAGTCTACTGTCAGGCTACTCATTAATGGATTACTTTTCAAATATGCAAGCCATACTAACTATTGTCGGTAACAAGATACTGCCTGCAAGAATAGCTCATACATGAATTCTATGGCATATATTACAGAATAAAAAGGCTTGCTTATTAGTAAAACCACATACTTTCTTAGTGGCTAAATTTGGACCCACACAAATAACAAGTACTGGAGTAACATAAGGGAAAACAATAGAATCATACAATCATAGAATCATTAAGGTTGGAAAAGACCTCTAGGATCATCTAGTCCAACCATCAACCCAACATCACCATGCCTACTAAACCATGTCCCAAAGTGCCACGTCTACACGTTTTTTGAATACCTCCAGGGATGGTGACTCCACCACCTCTCTGGGCAGCCTGTTCCAATAGTTGACCACTCTTTCAGGAAAGAAATTTTTCCTAAGACCTAATCTAAACCTGCCCTGACACAACTTGACGCCATTTCCTCTCGTCCTATCACTTGTTACTCGGGAGAAGAGACCAATGCCCACCTCACTACAGCCTTCTTTCAGGTAGTTGTAGAGGGTGATAAAATCAGCCTCCTTTTCTCCAGACTAAACAACCCCAGTTCCCTCAGACGCTCCTCATAGGACTTCCTTTCCAGACCCTTCACCAGCTCCGTTGCCCTTCTCTGGAAATGCTCCAGCACCTCAATTTCCTTCTTGTAGCGAGGGGCCCAAAACTGAACACTGTACTCAAGGTGCGGCCTCACCAGTGCCGAGTACAGGGGAAGGATGACTTCCCTGGTCCTATTGGTCACACTATTTCTGATACAAGCCAGGATGCCGTTGGCCTTCTTGGACACCTGGGCACACTGCTGGCTCATATTCAGTCTACTGTCGACCAACACCCCCAGATCCCTCTCTGCCAAGCAGCTTTCCAGCCACTCTTCCCCAAGCCTGTAGCGTTGCAAGGGGTTGTTGTGGCCCAAGTGCAGGACCCGGCACTTGGCCTTGTTGAACCTCATAAAATTGACCTTGACCCATTGATCCAGCCTGTCCAGATCCCTCTGCAGAGCCTTCCTACCCTCAAGCAGATCAACACTTCCTCCCAGTTTAGTGTCATCTGCAAACTTACTGAGGGTGCACTTGATCCCCTCATCTATCCATTGATAAAGATATTAAAGAAGGCTAGCCCCAAAACTGAGCCCTGGGGAACCCCGCTTGTGACCGGTCACCAACTGGATTTAACTCTGTCCACTACAATTCTCTGGGCTCGGCCATCCAGCCAGTTTTTTACCCATCGAAGAGTACACCTGTCTAAGCCATGAGCCGCCATTGGTTCTACTGTTGCTCATTAGCGAAAATTGAGCTGGACATGAAAGAAGCAGTTCTGGTGTTACAACAATCATGTTAAGAGTTATAGAATCATAGAATCATAGAATAGTTTGGGTTGGAAGGGATCTTTAAAGGTCATCTAGTCCAACCACCCTGCAGTGAGCAGGGACATCATCAACTAGATCAGGTTGCTCAGAGCCCCGTCCAACCTGACCTTGAATGTTTCCAGGGATGGGGCCTCCACTACCTCTCTGGGCAACCTGTTCCAGTGCTTCACCACCCTCACTTTAAAAAATTTTTTCCTTATATCTAGCCTAAATCTCTCCTCCTTTAGTTTAAAACCATTAGTCCTTGTCCTGTCACAACAGGCCTTACTAAAAAGACCCTCCCCATCTTTCCTATAGGTCCCCTTTAAGTACTGAAAGGCCGCAATAAGGTCTCCCCGCAGCCTTCTCTTCTCCAGGCTGAACAACCCCAACTCTCTCAGCCTGTCCTCATAGGAGAGGTGCTCCAGCCCTCGGATCATTTTCGTGGCCCTCTTCTGGACTCGCTCCAACAGGTCCATGTCCTTCTTGTGCTGAGGGCTCCAGAGCTGGACGCAGTACTCCAGGTGGGGTCTCACCAGAGCCGAGTAGAGGGGCAGAATCACCTCCCTCGACCTACTGGCCACGCTTCTTTTGATGCAGCCCAGGATATGGTTGGCTTTCTGGGCTACGAGCGCACATTGTCAGCTCATGTTCAGCTTTTCATCCATCAGTACCCCCAAGTCCTTCCCTGCAGGGCTGCTCTCAATCCCTTCATCCCCCAGCCTGTACTGATATCGGGCGTTGCCCCGACCCAAGTGCAGGACCTTGCACTTGGCCTTGTTGAACCTCATGAGGTTCACACAAGCCCACTCCTCGAGCTTGTCCAAGTCCCTCTGGATGACATCCCGTCCCTCAGGCGTGTCAACTGCACCACTCAGCTAGGTGTCATCTGCAAACTTGCTGAGGGTGCACTCAATCCCACTGTCTATGTCATTGATGAAGACATTGAGTTGTTGAGATCTAGCTTTGATTTATCTGAACTTAGCAGTCACTGACTTAATTTCGTTTGAAAAGAGTAGTAGTATAAGACCAGGTGCACCTACATGCACAAAAAATCCTCTTATGTTTAAAGTCTCTTATGCTTACCATGCACAGAGATGCCATCTGTATTTAGACAGCCAGCTAATTACTGACAGCTGTTTTGTTCAGTGTTTTACATGGACTGATAGAGAACAAGATACATGTCAAGAGTCAATAGTGAAATTCTAGACAATGGTACTATAGAAAAGAAATGGAGTCATCAGATCTTAGAAAGATTAAATTGGTAAAATATAGCTATGAATCCTATGTATCAGGGAGAGAGCAAAAATCAAAATAAAATGTCAAGGCTTTAAATCTAAACGAGGAAAGATAGTTGATAGTGAAAGGAAAAAGCTGGAAGTACAGAGATTGGAAGAAAAGTATAGAAGCCAAAATCCCAAACAAACTCCCTCACTTCACAAAAAAACCCCAAACATTTTTGTTAGAAAACACAAGTGATCAGATTCTTACTGCTCTGAAAGATTATATCATCCTTCATTTCCTAACACCATGTTGAAATAATGGTTCAATGCTTATTTGAGGAAAGCAGTGTCACTTTTTGAATTGTTAGACCTAATTTTGGAGTGCACAAGTTCCCTTATATAGATACTATGTTCATGCCAATCTGATTCAGCTCTGTTTAGCTGTGGAGCTCAAAATGGTGTCATTCCATGAAACCAAAGTTTCCTTCTTTATCCCCCAGGAGGACAGCTTCGCTAGCAGCAAGAAGTGCAAGGAAAAAAAAGTTCATTCAAGGGAGGTAAAAACTGAACCTATATTTAGTCTTAACGCTTCCCTGGAACTTACAATATTGTAAAATCTGAAAGCTTAACATTTATTGTTACAAATGCCCAAGTGGATCGAATTGGAAGCAATCACTGGATATCGAACTCCAAGTAACTATAGCTTGACTGCCAAATCTAATGACCTTGCACCAACTTGCAGCTAAGATCATAAAGTTTTATTTTATCCTGTATTTTGGCCACAAACAGTCTTCATTAGCAAAGGCATGGAAATAAAAATGTGGCTGTAAAACCTTGGAATGAAACATGAAATTTAAGTCTAAAAACAAAGATAAATGTAGTAAATGCTGCTGTAAATTATGCCAATTTTCCTGATTACCTAATCCTGTGTAGTATATTGTTAATTAATAGCCCAACAATTAGAGATGAGAGCTGTGGGGGAAGCAAAGCACAGGGTTAGCAGAGAAATATAAATCTCCTGTCGCATATCAGGCAGAAAAGGGGTAAATATGTGCAGCTGCATGTACTTCAAAGGCATGTCAGCTGCATGCTTATTCAGGGAACAAGAGGCCCACAAAGCGGCATTTCCATAGTTTTACAGGGACACAATCCAGCTCAACCACCTTGCAGTTACTGATCCCTAGTCCCAGTCAGAGCAGTCACAGATGGAGCAAACATCCGCTTGGCTCTGGGTTCAATCTGCACACAAGTGCTCCTTTGCATTTCCTAGGATGGGTAGGTCTGCGCCTTCAACATGTTTAATCATCACTATGTGACTTTTATACCTGTGTAGCAGCACTTTCCTGTTTGAAATGCCACTTGCTATCAAGCCAATTAGACCAGTGCCCTGCAGAGTCTTGTTATCTCATCCTTGACGATGCTGTTACAAATAAAGTGTGAGAGGAAGCCTGGGCTCCCTCTTGTTCCCCTGCTGCAGGACCAGTGGGTAGGATTCAGGTCACCTACCTTTAGACATCAGCAGTTCAGATACATACCTCTGGACCAGTCATCCATCTCTCTTTGTAGCCAGCAGAGAGAAGTGGCCACCACTGGCACTCTGCTCTATTTTGAAGGCCAGCTTTGGGATGAGGTGAACTGCTCTATAGAAATCCTATTTTTTCCTTTCCCTCTCCCCCCAAACCCTTTCTTCCTTCAAAAACCCCCACAAACTGAACAAGGAACAAAAACCAAGAAAGGAATATTATGAATAAACTTTTATGTGAAATTTTATTTCGGTGTTACCCAGCTTTAATAATGCAGTATATAGCAATGTGAGAGCCCGAAACAAATTGATGAAAACCTTTTGTGCATTATGTAAGGAACATTACATCATTTTTAAAAGAAGTAAAGTATTTCCAAGTCAAATATTTTAAAAGTTCTCATATTAAGTAAGTTTTTTGGTAGCAAAAAATGAAAAATATTCCCATTCTCATAAGGCCCCTTCTTAATGCAATTTCAGTATGTTACATTTCAAAAAAGCAAAAGGTGGCAAAAAAAACATTCCAAAAGTTGTGTCAATTATTTCTTTGGGAAAGGTTTGGAAAGAAAAACAAAAAAGATTGCAATATATCTTCCAATCACTTCCGCTTTTCCGATTTTGAGGAACTAAATTTATGCCTAAATATTGAACCTAGGTCAGCTCATTTATAGACATGATCGTCCTTGTTCTCCTTATCTGTGTATACAGGGCTTGATTTTAGGGCCAGTGCTCTTTATTCTTTTTATAAATGATCTGGACACAGGAACTGAGTGTACATTAAGTAAGTTTGCTGATGATACTAAATTAGGAGGAGCTGTGGACTCCCTTGAGGGTGGAGAGGCCTTACAGAGAGATCTGGATAGACTAGAGAGCTGGGCAATCACCAACCGTATGAAATTTAACAAGAGCAAGTGCCAGATTCTCCACCTGGGATGGGGTAATCCTGGTTGTATGTACAAACTGGGGGACAAGAGGCTGGAAAGTGGCCCCGCAGAGAGATCTGGGGGTTTGGGTTGATGGCAAATTGCATATGAGTCAACAGTGTGCCTCAACAGTGTGCCCTGGCAATCAAAAGGGCCAGCTGTGCCCTGGGGTGCATCAAGCACAGCATAGCTAGCTGGTTGAGGGAGGTGATTGTCCCACTCTACACTGCACTGGTGTGGCCCCACCTTGAGTACTGTGTGCAGTTTTGGGTGCCTCAATGTAAGAAGGACATCAAACTATTAGAATGTGTCCAGAGGAAGGCAACCAAGATGCTGAAAGGCCTCTAGGGCAAGACTTGCAAGGAGTGGCAGAGGTCTCTTGGCTTGTTCAGCTTGGACAACAGAAGGCTGAGGGGTGCCCTCATCACAGTCTACAGCTTCCTCAAGGGGGGCAGCAGAGGAGGAGGTGCTGATCTCCTCTCTCTGGTGACCAACGATAAGACACGAGGAAACGGAATGAAGCTGCGCCAGGGGAAGTTCAGATTGGACATTAGGAAAAGGTTCTTCACTGGGAGGGTGGTCGGTTACTAGAACAAGCTCCCCAGGGAAGTGGTCACAGCACCAAACCTGTCAGAGTTCAAGGAGTGTCTGGACAACATTCTTAGTCATATGGTTTAGTTGTAGCTAGCCCTGCAAGGAGCAGGGAGTTGGACTTGATGATCCTTATGAGTCTCTTCCAGCTTGAGATATTGTATGATTCCATCATACTCTAGACCTTCTCTGCCCTTTCTAAGTGATCAGAACAGCAAGCTATTGTCAAGATGTGGAAACACAATGATTTTATACTATCGTTTTTTCTACTTCAGTCTGATAGTTTTCTAATAATTTTTCTCTGCACACTGCATTTTTAACCTCTACTGAGGTAAAAAAAGCACATATCTGCAGAAACAACTTCAAAATCTCTTTCTTCAAACCAGCTAGTCATAGCTGGTCTAGAGAATGACGTAGAAGTAGAAGACGTAACCATTTTAACTAGTTCATTTATTTTTAACCGACTCCATCATTCTTTTAGCTCTCTTTCTTGAAAAGAAATGTTATTGTTGTAGGCTTTTGGGTTTCTTTTGTTGTTGTTGTTGTAAAGACACTGAATAAAAGTTCTAATAAATATAGTAATTATTATGACAGCAAACCACAGTCAATCTCAAATCTGGATCATCTTGTGCTAGTGCTCGTGTCTCTGTGTTTATGACACAGGTAGTTTAGAAAAACTAAAATCTTGATACAGGAATGTCTGATAAGAGATTACAGTTAGAGTGAATGGATCCAAGACATTATTTCTCTCCCTCGTTAGAGAGAAAGAGACACCAGCAAAAAGAGGGAGACGGTCATTTTACAAAACCAACAACCAAACTTGAGCATTATCCAGCAAATATATCTCTGAATTCATCGTCAGTGTCTGAATTTAAACCTGCTTAAAAATCACTCTGATGATCTTTAGAATTAATCTTTTCATTAAGTATAGTTGTGATGGATGTTTTCAACTGAAAAAAAAAAGTTGCAAACCTTTTTTCTAGTTTTTGTGGTTTGAATTATCTGCCATTTTCAAGGAAGCATAAGAATTTAATAAACAATTAATGAAAGTGAAGGGGAGGAAAGAAAATTCACTCTTGTTAGTTTATTTTTTCTTTTTGGAAACTGATTTATTTTCCTATCCCCATTTTTCCTTTGTTCAGTCAACAAACCTACACAACCGTGAATGCATATCTATACGTTTTGCTCTGAAAATGTGAAGAGTATTCTAAACTTAATACCTTAAGAAATAAACCTTTTTGCAGACTTTGTCAAAACAAAATTAAAGAAACAGAGAAAGTGGGGGTTCTTTTTACCATTTTCTATGGTTCTTAATTTCTTTTTTGAATAATTCCACTAGAAGAAAGATAGGAAGGTAGGGAGGTAGGAAGGTGCATAGGTAGGCAGGCAGGCAAGAAGGAAGGCAGGAAAGCAGGAAGCCATGGAGAAAGGAAAAGGTTTGATTCTTTAAATTAAAGAATTTTGAAATGTCAATATTTCAGTCTTTTTATAACAGATAAAACATCTTTCTAGCCATCTCAATTGCATACACTTATACTGACATTTCTTATCGATTTCTCTGAGGGCAAACATCTGACATAAATTTAATTCTTTCTTACTCACTATAGAAGCTTCTGTACATACATAAATGTGTGTGTATGTGAGTGTATCTAAAACCAACTGTAGAGCACTAGTGGATTTACAGTACTTTTATAATTAAGCCCATGCTCCTGCTTGCTAAGAAATCGCCCTATTAAATCTTGCCATACAAGCAGTAGGTGGGCTTAGAGTTTATATTTTCTTCCTGATTTAAAATGTATATATTAATGTTTGAAAATTCCCATTCGGTGTACTTAGTGCACTGAGACCAAAGCCAGGAGCATAAAACCACTGCCAACAAAAACTGAATATGCAAAACAGGTTCAGTTAATTCTACATCAAAGTTTTCTATTGCTTCATAAAAGAAATCTACAACAATAGCAGGAAATTGTAACAAATATGTAATGGGGGAGGGGATAGCTTGTAAACCTAATCTCATTCCTGTTCAAATTAATACATGTTGTAATAGTCCATGGGCACTTGCATATGATTACAGTCATACGTTTCAGAACAGAGCAGCCTTACTCCCAAAAACAGAAGAAAAGGAAAGCAGTCAGGGCCACCCGCAGGGGCACAAGAGGGGCAGCTTGACCCAGCTGCCTCCTTGGGTGGAAGAAGGGGTCACTGTGCAGCATGGGATTACCCAGATGACAGCAGCTTCTGCCATATATAGGCTAAGTCCAATGATTCCCAAAAGCATCAGATTTATTGTGAAAATGTATTGTCTGAGGCTGTTTGGAAAACCTTGGCTGTCCCAGGACTGACTTTCATGGTGCAAATGGTCATACCCGAGACTTCCAGGCATGCATCGATCCGTGATGAAAAGTCCTTCAATACTGTTCCCATTCATGACCCACACATAAATACTTGTACAGTGGTGCCAGGACCTTTCATTCATAAAAGGTATGTTACACATTTGGAAATTTTGGGCAAACCAATCAGTTTTTCAAAAAACACCCACACATGATTTGTAGGCTGGACAAAAAAAGTGACACAAAATGTGCTCAAACAGGAATAGACTAGAGCTAAGGGAGCATTTGATGCTTATGGTCAGCAGAGAGGAAGACACAGAAATGAAAACTTGAGGAAGGTTGACCTGCCCCTGGTTCAGATTGGTGCTGGGTGGTATTGCCTGAATCTTTCATGATGCCAATGCCTAAGAAGCTATTGCTACACCTCACAGCGTGAGCATTACTATGAAACATTTTGGACCATGGATTTTGGGTTAAAAGAACCCTTGAAGAAGAATCCAGTTGGAGGCCGGTCACAAGTGGTGTCCCCCAGGGCTCAGTGTTGGAGCCAGTTTTGTTCAACATCTTTATCAATGATCTGGACGAGGGGATCGAGTGTACCCTCAGCAAGTTTGCAG
>VYZW01031833.1:17698-31309 GCA_013401315.1 Balaeniceps rex
TGTCCAGAGAAGGGCAACGAAGCTGGTGAAGGGTCTGGAGCACAAGTCTTATGAGGAGTGGCTGAGGGATCTGGGGTTGTTTAGCCTGGAGAAGAGGAGGCTGAGGGGAGACCTTATCGCCCTGTACAACTAGGAGGTTGTAGCGAGGTGGGTGTCAGTCTCTTCTCCCAAGCAGCAAGTGATAGGACAAGAGGCAATGGCCTCAAGTTGTGCCAGGGGAGGTTTAGATTAGATATTAGGAAAAAATTCTTCACGGAGAGGGTTGTCAAGTATTGGAACAGGCTGCCCAGGGAAGTGGTGGAGTCCCCATCCCTGGAGGTATTTAAAAGACGGGTAGATGAGGTACTTAGGGACATGGTTTAGTAGTGGACAGGTACGGTTGAACTTGAGGATCTTAAAGGTCTTTTCCAACCAAAAGATTCTGTGATTCTGTGATTGAAATACACTCCTCTTCCATTTCCACTTGTGGGATGGGAACCTCATGTTGACACTCTCCCTCTCTCAACTTGCAGATTTACAGGTTGGGTCCACACTAATAAACTAAATGCTACCAGGAATCATTCCCAGGCAGTGGCACATAATCATCTATACTGTTAAATTGTGACGCATCCTTGGCAAGTTGCAGGCAGTTGCCAACTAGTATTCTCCCAAACAATGCCCAAACATGGTTCAGAAGTTAGCATGATCCAGGGACCGTTCCCAGTAGGGAATGAGCACATGAACACGTCTGGCTCATATTCAACCTGCTGTCCACCAGGACCCCCAGGTCCTTTTCTGCAAAGCTGCTTTCTATCCAATTGGCCTCCAGCCTGCACTGTTGCATGGGGTTAACTCATCCCAGATGAAGGATTTTTTAGTTGCCTTTTTTGAACTTCTTGAGGGTCTAGTCAGACCACTCTCCAACCTGTTGAGGTCCTTCTGACTAACAGCTCTGCACACCAGTGTATCAGTTGCTCCTCCCAATTTGACATAAACTGAAAATTACCTGAAGGTGTACTCCATCCCAGTGTTCAGCTCAATAATGAAGTCATTAAACATTTCTGGGCCTGATATTGATCCCTGTGGGACACCACTAGTAACTACCACCAGCTGGACTTCATTCCACTGATCACAACCCCTTGAGCATGGTGATTCAACCAGTCTTTCACCTACATGACCATCCATTTGTACAGTCCATAATTCACCAATTTGGTTATTGTGATGCTCTGGAAGTCTGAGTCAAAGCCCTCCCTGGATTCAAGCTAAACAACATTCATTTTTCTGTCCTTGCCCACCAAGCCACTGAAGGCAATTAGGGTCATCAGACAGAATTACACCCTTGATAAATTCACACTATTGCTCTTCTTTTGCGCTGTTGGAACCAAAACGTCGTCAGATAATATTGTCCCAGCTCTACAGAGAGGAACAGAAGTGAAGAAGGAGGTTGGTAGAGCCACAACATGTCCAGGCAGCAAAGAGAGGGGAGGACTGGGCCAGGAAGAGCGCAGGAGTGTAAAAATGTAGTATCAAGAGAAGTATGAGTGATCTGGCAACAAGTAGAGTCATAGAATCATAGAATTGTTTAGGTTGGAAAAGACCCTTAAGATCATCAAGTCCAACTGTAAACCTAACACTATCAAGTCCACCACTAAACCATATCCCTAAGCACCACACCTACATGTATTTTAAATACCTCCAGGGATGGTGACTCCACCACCTCTCCGGGCAGCCTGTTCCAGTGCTTGACCACTCTTTCAGTAAAGAATTTTTTCCTAAGATCTAATCTAAACCTGCCCTGACACAACTTGATGCCATTTCCTCTCATCCTATTGCTTGTTACTCGGGAGAAGAGACCAATGCCCACCTCACTACAACCTCCTTTCAGGTAGTTGTAGAGAGCAATAAGGTCTCCCCTGAGCCTCCTTTTCTCCAGGCTAAACAACCCCAGTTCCCACAGCTGCTCCTCATAAGACTTGTGCTCTAGATGCAAGTAGCTGCATTATCATTTGGTACAATGTAAAATTAGAACCATAGCACTACAGCAGTGTGACTATATTGTCCATCATTAGTTCAGAAACACAGAACATCATGGCATCTCTGACATTCATTGTAAACTGTGTAGCTGAGGCAGCAGTCCTGGTCACTGACAGACCCTTGTGATCATAGCTCCAGATCTTGCACAGAGAATCCTATGAATACAAGAAATGCCAGTAACTAAATTCCACTGGCTTTTGATGGAGACAAGAGACTATGTGCATATCATTTCATGCAGTATTAGGGCATGAGGGTCATTGAGGTGCGCAAGGAGACACAAGCTATTCAGATAAGAAATGCTTTACAATGGAATTTAAGTGTTATAGTAAATGTGAAAATTTCGCATGTACAAGCATGACTTGGAGGCACAAATCTGATATATATGTGTCATTTAGGCACGTAGGAGTCCAGATCTTACTGCTTTTCACTGCGTGCATCAGTTAAGAGAGTAGCCTAAGACCGTTATATCTGTGGGGCCAGGGAGAGAAATTTTGTCTAAACTGCAGAAGTTCCTCTTTCCGAACAGGTGCCAAAGAGGAGAAAGCACAGGAAGAAGAGAAGATTTTTAAGGAATTCAGAAAACAAACATTCATCCTGCACCTTCATGCAGTCAACTGAAAGAAGGAAAATAATCTAATAGCATACTAAAAAGGGGCTCATCTTTCCAAAAAGAAGCTGCTTTTTGTAACATGACCTTTGAGTGACCCATAATATCGCAGTCTGTGGTCTCTATAATAAAATAAAAAGATAGGGAATTCTACATAAAGCTGTGACATATCCCTGCTGGCTCAGAGACACTACATTGTGCTGATTATGTTGATGCTTCCTTCATATTGCTGTACTTGGCGCAGGATCACAATGAGAGGCTGAAGCACTATTTTTTGCTGGCATAGAGCCACAGCAATAGTAAGGAATAGGACAGAGAAGTGCTCTGAGATATCTGTATTCTTTTAAAAGAAGAAAAGAATAGAACAATGCCTAAATGTTGCAAATTCCCCACTTTCAGCCCAAGAGAATTAATCTCATGAAGACTGCAAGGTCGCTAGGGCAAGTATTTTGCATTAAGCACCAGCATCACCAGCAAAATGAGCATGTGATAGGTCTTCCCTCAACACAATTAGAGCAGTATGTCCTAGCTCCTGCAAGCCTTTGCCTGTAGGGCAAAGGGATTTTGTCCCCCACCTATGTATGCAGCACTGTATGTTTCAAGCACTGTCTGTTGCAAGCAAGGTTTTAGAGCACAGTTTTAAAACTCTGCTCCTTCTTGGACTGGGAGCTCGTGTTATTTTCTCATTTGCTTCATGCTGTGCTGCACCACTGGGACAGCAGAGGTGTTGTAGCTGACAGATTTGGAGTTAGATCCCCCTCATCAGAGGTTTTCCTTTACGTCAGTCTCAAGACTGTGAGGCCTGAGGCGAGGTAGCTCAAAGTGAGCTTTTGCAAAGTCTCCAGAGGTTGAGAGCTGCTGTTCCACAGATGGGATTCCTTATGAAGTTGTTCCACCAGACTGAAACACAGCATTTTGTTTGTTTGGATTTTTTTTTAAGCAGCAGAGCTAAACTTTCTCCAAAGGACAAGTGTATTCTTCCCTAGGTCCACTCAGAGCAACTACCAGTACGTTACTGTCCTGGTTTTGCCTGGGATAGAGTTAATTTTCTTCCTAGTAGCTGGCACAGTGCTGTGTTTTGGATTTAGCATGAGAATAATGTTGATAACACACTGATGTTTTAGTTGTTGCTAAGTAGTACTGACACTGGTCAAGGACTTTTTCAGCTTCCCATGCTCTGCCAGGTGCACAAGAAGCTGGGAGGGGGCACAGCCAAGACAGTTGATACAAATTGGCCAAAGGGCTATTCCATACCATACGACGTCATGCTCAGTATATAAACTGGGGAGGGTAGCTGGGGGGCAGCAGTCACTGCTTGGGGACTGGCTGGGCATCGGTCAGTGGGTGGTGAGCGGTTGCATCACTTGTTTTTCCTAGGTTTTGTTCCTCTTCTTGTTGTTTTCTTTTTCACCATTTTTTAATTATTACTATTACGATTACTATTACTATTGCTATTATTAGTATTGCTATTATTATTATTTTATTTTATTTCAGTTATTAAACTGTTCTTACCTCAACCCATGAGTTTTCTTATTTTTACCCTTCCGATTCTCTCCCCCACTCTACCGGGGTGGGGAGGGCGAGTGAGCGGCTGCGTGGTGCTTAGTTGCTGGCTGGGGTTAAACTGTGAGAGTTACAGCTGGAAAGGATTATAAATTCAGGTTCCCCATGACACTCAGACAATCACCAAGAGGTCCCTTGCAGTCTGAAGTCCTTATGCATTAGGGTCTACTTTTGTATCACTTTTTCTGCATTGCAAAAAAGGTTTCCACCTGTTAAAATCCACCAATAAGAATAGTTGTTTATATTATTACACCACCCACTATGTTCTCCTAGCTGTAGCCCAACTGAAATTAGTTAAAAAGAGGTGAGATTTTGCACTAGGGCCTTTGTGAAAGCGTGCCAGTACTGGATAATATATTCAGTACAATGAATCTGATGTGTTGGATGTATGTTACTCAGTAACTTGTTCATTCAAACCACTTTTTCTACTTTTGCTAAAGCCAAGCTGAGCTCACAAGGACAGGACTCTCATGTTTGCCTGTACAGGGCATAGTGCGAGAGGTCATGACCTATATCTATCATGTCTTTGAGGAACAACAGTGTTATAAACAAACGTCGGTAATAAGGAGAAAATATAAGCAAGCATCTTCTATCAATGTTAATAGTTACCACGTACAAAAAACTGGACAATGGTGAATATCAGCTAATCAGGTTATGTTTGTAAGATGGTTTGAAGGTTCAGTTTTTAGAAAAGTTATGCCTGAATATGAGGAACAAATATCTGAACAGTGTAAACATTGGGAAAAATTGCATTAAAAATCATTGGTGCACTGAGAGATTCAGTTCCTATTCAGAAAAGGGTGAACTCTCATCAAACTCACAGTGGGAATATTTAGCTTCCCACATCCCTGTAGTTCTTGTATCTTTTCTTTGAAAGAAAATTTAGCTATACTGTAGACTATGGATACTGTGGCATGTTACTGTTACGTATCACATAGAATCAGTTCCCCTTCCAGAAGTGATATCCGTGGTAAATTTCCTTCTTTATATTTCCGTTATAGAAGTACTTTTTCCTATAATGCTTTTGACAGATTGTCTCTTTGGATTTGGAAGCAACAAGACAGTCTTAAAGGGGTCGTTAGCTATTTCTGATTACATATCTGTCTGTTATTGGTGGTAAGTGCTCAAAATCTGTTATTTTTCCCTCTTCAATATTTTGTGTGATTAAATACCTCAATTATCAATGAAATGGTAACATCTTACAGAGGTCTTGTTAATAAAAGATTTCCTTATGTATCTGCAGAGCAAGGTTCTATCTTTGGATACTCAGTTTTATAGGTTCTATTGACTTTGGTTAGAATTGTTCTAGAGTTGGAGAGGGGCTGAACTGGGCTGTTGCTTGAAACTTCCAATTTAGTGAAAAATCTTGTTTATAAATTTTGGCAGAAAGGGGAGAAACTACCAACTTGACAAAAAGCTTTGGGTAGAGAATATGTTTGTAGTAAAATGAAAGCAAGACCTCATCCCATCTCTCTGCATGGTTTGGCAGTTTATGAAACAACCAAAAGGAAGCTGCGTGTGGCCTGAGCCAGGCCTTTAGCCATGCTAAAGAAAGCTCTGTGAGCAGGCAGTTATGGTCGGTTTCAATACAAGGAGTCAAATGGCTATTCCCAGGATTAGGCCTCCCATTCGTTTTTTAATAAACAAAAACCAAATGAAAATGTCCCAGTTATTAACATTGGAAGAATTGGCTACTGTGCATATGCAGTATATTTCCATTACATTTTAAAATCAATTCATAAAGCTGCAGGCCAACATTCCATAGACGTACTGCTGGCCATGAATGACGTCCTTATTGTGAAATGGGATGGAAAATGCGCTCCTAAATGCACAGTGGACACATTTTGCTAAATGCTAACAACTGGGACATTTTCATTTGGTTTTACTTATTACAAAAATAAACAAAGTAAACAAAAGGCATGAGTGCAAAGCAAGGGAGTTATTAAAAAGAGCCTTTCACTTAAGTCCTTCTGGCTTAGCCATCTTCTGTACAATTTAATTTCTAGTGGGTATTCTCTCAGCTGGTTCCATTTAGTTTTGACTACCAGATGTGAGCATGGGTCCACTCCTTGGCTTAAAGAAATGGCAATGTAGGCAATTAAAGCACTCTCAAATCTTTAAAGCATTGTTTTGCCATTGTAAGAACCCTCTTTTGTTTTGGTTTTTTTTTTTTCTTTTTGTTTTAATTAAGGCAGTTTTGGGAACATGCTCCCTAGTGAAGAGCAGGATTCATGGCTGAAGTAGTCATCTCTTATAGGTGTGAGACAGGCATTTCCCTTCATAAATACTCAGCTCAGGCTGCGTTTAAAGGCAGTAACCTGCAGGGTTTAGCTGTGCAAGAGCCTCTAGCTCTGTGGGGGCAGAACACACTGGGGGCTGGAGGAGGGAGGAAATCTGTAGTGTATAGTTGGTCCTATAGGGAATACCAGAGGGAGGAGCAGCTTCCTCCCATCATTTATAATTACACACGGCAGTCTGGCCCTCAGATTGAACAGGGCCTGGACGTTTCAGAGGTTTAAAGTACAAAGGTATTCATTTACAAGGAGATACAGGTCTCTTGTGCAGCTGTATGGAAGACAGGAATTTAGAATCGCAAAGGATTTTCAGATTTCACAATTTGTCCTCATTCACATTTGGAAAGAAACCCAGTTATTTCAAAGGACTCCGTGAAAGACAATGAAAATGGTTTGAGGTCAGTCAAAGCATTATATTACTGGTTTGAGTTTTGTATTATATAATATACTATATATTGAAAAGAAATCAAGCAAAGAGTCAGTCTGAAATCAAAACAGCTTGTTCTGGAAAGCTGGAGCGGGAGGCCTTGGCTGTGTCCACATGAGCAAGTCGTGCAGCCCAGGAGCGGGTCTGCAGTGAGAAGCTGTTGCTGCTGAGGACCTGACATCTGTACTATACAAGTTTTCGGGGTTTTTGCTTCACACTAGCTTTAGTCTGTTCCCATGGTTTAAACATTCGTAACTGTTTGGAGTGCATTGGCTGTGCTTCTGGAGAACATCTTCCAGTTGAATTTAATCTGAAAGGAATCCAGTTCTTTCGCTGAGAGACCACTCCGTGATGTGAACCGGAGTGTGGTAAGTGGGAACAAACGGGGGATTCATTTCAAAAGTGCACTCCAGAGCCGAATGAACATGCTGAAGTAGACTCTCCTTTTTTCTACCTTTTTAAGGCCAAATTTCAGAGAAGAGGACATTTTTTCCTCCAGCTTTTCAACTCTAACAGAAATACACTTTCTGACAGAAAGCTGTTGGGAGTTCTTTTTGCCAGCTTTATTTAATGCTTCTCCTTTCAGCGGGAAATCAAACAAGAAGCAGGCACCCCTTCCAATACCCTACCCCACCCTGACCCTATCAACTGCAGGAAGGCTTCTTCAGGCCTTGAATCGCTCTACAGTAATGTCACCAGATCCTGCTGTATCTGGCAAATGCCCAGGGGAAACATATGGGAAACATGTGCCGTGACTTGGGGCGGGGGTTATTATTTTCTTAATCACTGCCACAACTGTGCTCTACACTTTTTTTTCCTGAAATGCCACTGGATTCAATTTGAACACAAGTGTTACTCCTCCTTGCCCCTCTGCTTCTCGCCTTGGAAAGTCTTCCACACAAAGGCTCTGCCTCACTCAAGTGACATAAAAAGAAGATGAACTCGCTGAGAGATTGCACTGTGTAGGAAGCTAAACTGTTTTGCACTATCTGTTCCTCATTTGTCTTTTTCCTTTAAAAAAAAATAAAAACCCCTTTCCCCTCCCCAGTAATCTTTTAAAGCTTGTATATCAGCTAATTACAAACTCTCTCCCATTGTTTCTCCTGATGGTTTTCTTTTTCAGGTACAGCAAACCACCAAGCATGCGGCCAATATCAAAGTGGCAGGAAGGGAATTTCCCAACATCAAGAAGTTTATTTAACTGGATTTTGGTTTCAGGTCCATTCCCTTACATTCCCAACTAAAATAATTGCTTTTGGTGCAAGTGGCAGCTGGATTCTGACTGATGTTTTATTATACCAATAAGAGGACAGATTTTTCTGGAGTACTTTTGGACCCAACACACTAAAAGGATCCTAATAGGAACTTCAGAAACATAGTCTTGCTTAGTTTTGAGCAGTTTAAATTGGAATTAGTGTTTAGCTAATTAGCAGAACTTAGAATTGGTGCTTACTGAAATTCCCACTAGAATCATAGCTGTTTTTAAATCAATCTAAAAATTTTATCCTATATGTCCATTCAAGCAATAAGATACTACTGTATTAGAATACAGACAGGAGATGCTGATGCCAGCCCGATAATATGATACAGATTGTGACAGAAGTACCTTGATTATGTGGAAACCTGCCTATATATACATTTATAATTGCCTTTTGTTTCCTGGTTTCCATTTCTGACTGTCTTTCATAGTGGATTAAGTCCCTATTTTGCACTGTCTGTACAAAGTAGTTTCTGAGTACTTAAATTGTTGCCCCAAATGCCTGCAAATATTAAAACCTGGAGAAAGGGCACTGAAGTTCCAGGTCAAACCTGGGGCAAGGATACCTGAAAACCAGGACAGCTACAGTGAAAATTTCCACATTTCAAGAAGGAGTGATGGAGAGCCTGAACACAAGCAGCGTACCTGCAACCAGCACACTCATCGTTCTGGAAGGTTAGAGGAAAATAACACTGTGACCAGAAGCATGGTGTTCAGCTGCAAAGCAATTCAGCCAAGAATACAGAAATTATTATTAAATATTGTTGTGTCTTTTGGCCTTTATTTTTTTTCCTAAATAACCTTACTATTTAAATAAGGGCATTCACTGGGCTAAGGTCTTGACCTGAGATAATCCTTTTGGCTGTGGATATTAAGATAGAAATAACCATAGCAACCATAGAGAATTTCATAAAACATTTGTTTGCTTCTGTTTAGCTAGAAAAGTCCAAATAAAAAATGTCATATATATCTGGTGTGTGTTATACATTGTGCCATAAATGTCATTTGTTAGTTGTTTCTCTTTTTGTGGTTTGGGAGGAAATTCCAAATGTAGCTGAGGGAATCTGGCTTTAAACATACAGAGAGCCCTCATTCAGTATTGAAATGCATTCTGGGAGGACTGCAAGATGTTTTGTGCAAGCAAAATTTGCCTGCACATGATAAGAAATATTTTAGGAAAGCATAGTAGAACCAGAAGAACTGAGAAAACATAAAGACTGAGTTTCTTTAAGGGGTGTACTTATCACAGTCCAAAAAAAGATGTCGTTTCATCGATGTGTTCACAATTGGAAAAATTCCTGGTATCTCAGAAAGACAGTGGTAGCAAAACTTTTTTCTCTAGAATAAATTATTTATAAGCTTTGTCCCCAGCAAGGCTTTGCCTAAAGAGATATTCCCCAGAGGACTTCCCAAGAGACCTATCGATGGTATCATGTTCCAAACACTATTTAAGGCTACATTTTATCTTGTTTGATTTGTGACATGAAACATAAAACAAACATATCAGAGCAGAATAATCCTAGTTTGAGACTGTTTTAATTCACCCCATACCCAAAAGGAATGTAACTGTCCAAACTGGAATTATGTTCAAGCAGTGACAAGGCTGTGTTAATGACCATAGCTGGTAAAAATCTGATTTTGCATTTCATCTGGAAAACAGCATTTACAGTAGCATACCATGGCATTGTAATGCAATGCTGGGTCAGTGGAAGAAAGAGAGATCCCCTTAGTGAGTAACCCTGAGGTTTTTAAAAACCCTGTTTTTCTTACAATCTTTCCTCTAAGTTTGGGGGTTTGGTCAGCCCTACAGGATTTGTCCAGAGGGGAAGATATTCAAAACTGTAGTGAACTACAGGTCTAATTAAGGCATTCTCTCCTCACCTCATCATGCATTATGTTTCAGTAAGAGTCCAGGGAGACACCAAATTCAGTTATTTCCAAAACAGAGCTCAATGAGCTGAATAGAGCTGTATGACGTGGTTGCTGACGGTAGCCTGCTGACCCAGGAGGTCACCTTTGTGTTATATTCTGTGCTTGTCATGTGAGAAGAAGAGGTACTTTTGTGACTGAGCTGGGCTCAGGATGTAGCTTCACTCACCTGGTAAGGCTTCAGGAAGAAAAAAAGGAGAGAGGGTCCTTTGAACCAGAGACCGAGGCTGTATGAGACAATTAAGTAGGACATCACAGGAAAGATCTCTTGACAAGACAGGTCACAAGGACATCTTTGACTCATCACACATCTGGAATTTTCTCTAAGCTGCAGGCATAATGTGAACTTTGATTAAGCTCAAAAAATTGAAATTAATTTTTAGATTTGATCTCAATAGCTATAGAACCCAATAAAATCCAGCTGTCCACGAAACTGACTTCCTGCTGCTTTCATTGCTTGCAAGTCGTTGTGTAAAAATACAAAGAGTGGCCCAGGTACTGGTAGCTCATAGTGCAAAATACGGTCAAAAAAAGAAGCAGGAGTTAATCTCATTCTGGAGACATGCCAAGCACTGCTTAAATCAGGAGCTGAGTCAAAGGAACTGAGGACATTTTGACATCTTGATCCAAGTAGGAAGAAGCCTTCAAAGGCAGCTTGAGGCAAAATTCACTGGCTGCACACATTGGAGTACCATCAAAGAAATCTTTGAGGTAACCCAGCCAGCATAGTGAAGAGAAAACCTCAAGTCTATCTGCACTTCAAGGCTCGCTATAAGTCATGCTTATTTTCAGAATGGCTGGTTCCTTACATTATGCATGGCCCAACCATTTCTGCTGTATCTTCTATTGTTGTGGAGCTGCATGACAGCTCAGTGACCTTTCTAAAAATGCAAATGTCCCGGCATTGCCTGCTGCAATGTTCTATGGGATGTGAGTCCAGGCTGATCACAGAACTGGACACAAGTTGGAATGGGTCCTGAATGTGTTCTGGGCTTCAGGTTTTGATAAACACATCCCCTTTCTAACAATGACTGGATAATACATGCTTACTAGGGAGAAGAATCACCTTTTCTTGTTTCTTTCTTGGGGGTCATTGCCTACACTGCAGGTGTCAAGAGGCTGAATGGTTCTAACATCAGTCTCAGAAGTGCAAAAAGAAAAGTGTCATATGACCAACAATTAATGAGCTTGGGCCTTAATAAAATTAAAACAAAGCACTATGAGGAGCTTTAAGAATGCTAAATGGATGATGGATGATAAATAATATACACTAATTCAGGAGAAATAAGACAGTGTTTGCAATGTAATTGGACAAGAGTGAAGTATTCACACACAGATTCCAGAATACTTTCTGAGAAGGATAAACACATGGTGCTTCTGCAGATATTCACAGTATTTTATCTTCAACGGAAATATTTACAGCACAAAGCAGAGAAGCCACCCCTCAGCTTATATTACACAGCCAAGTCCAAGCTGTAAGTTTGTTCTTTAAAGCTGAAAAGAGAAGCTAAGAGAGCTCAACAACTGTTAGCCTTCCTTCAATGCCCGTGTGTATTTTTTGTTTAGTCAATGGTAGTAAGATAATCAAAGTACTATAATCTTGCCAAAGGTGTATATATTGAGGACATTTGTTTTCAGCTACTTAAATGCAATCAACTGATACAAGAATTTAGTGCTTTTAATTGCATTCTTAAAATGCTGCTAATAGACACCTCAATAGCTTTCAAGTAAATATCATCTTAAACAGTACATTTTTCTGTCACTTTGCAAGTCAAGACCAGCAGAGAAATTAACAGCTATCACCTGTTAACTTCTGTACCTCTGAACTGCCTCTTACTGGATCCTAAGCCCACACAAGAATTTCAGTTGATTTTGTATGGTCATGAAAGATGTGAGAAATGGTCAGTACCTCAAAGATGGGCAACCTTGAGGTAAAATTTGACTTGGGTAGAGCTGATTCTATTATCCACAGATATCTGTAAAGATCCTAGTGGTTCAGTGCATTACAGAATAAATAAAGACATTTGGCGTTGAATATTGCACCAGCCTATATAACTGTATAACAGAAAATGATGGGACATTTTTCTCATGCCACTGATTTTAAAGATACATGACTTTAAATCTGAATATTCCCTGCAAGTTTGTATGCTCAAGTGAACAGAAATAATAGATGATAACTTATGAATATCAGCATCATCTTGGCTGTGGTAGTAGTTGGATCATACAGACCCGACTTCCTTAGAAAAGGAAGACCTGTGATTTCTGCTATGCCATAAGATAACCTGGCTCAAATACCAAGTATCACAGGTTAAGAAATACTTGAAAAATCCATTGTTAGACTCAAATAAATAAGCAAATCCTTTAACAGCTCATATTTCTGTTTTACTATTCTTTAGAAAGGACTGGATGTCTTAAATGTTCCATAAAGGGCTGTTTTGCTTCAAGGGGTGACATTCATTCTACCTTAACTTCAACATCTAAGTTATTACTGTGAATCATCCTTGGGGGGTACCCTGCTTTCTTTTGTGACCAGACACTGAATTTACACTCATAAATTTTGTTTACTGAACTCAGGTTGAATTTCTAAAGGGAACAGCATAGTGACTTTCTAAGCTGTTATTTTAATCTTTGAGTTTAGTAACATCAGAAAACTGTTACTTCTATCATGACACTGGCTAAAACCAGGTTGGCCTCCATATGTCTGTTTATATATAAGATAAATATGAGCATCTCCAGTCTCATGAGATTGAAACTACTCTCAACAGACTGCTGAAGGGCTTTCTCTGTGGAGAAAGGGGACTGATTTTCTTATCCATTTTCCCCTGCCTCGCTATAGACTTGAGAAGACAGCCCAGCTGTCCCAGGTCTGGATTCTCAGTTAATGTTAGTGTCAACCTGCAGACTCTAACAGCTATGGCAGGTTTCTCAAGCTNAAAGGCAGAGGTAGATCTCACTTGAGAAAGTTCTCTGCTCAGATGGAAGACCAGTGTTGGAAGAAGAAAAACATTCTATTATTCAAGTTTTATACTGATGTAATTGAATAAAGTTCAGCTTTAAGACATTAGTCACTGAATATTATCCAGTATTTATTGCTTTATGTTCTTAGATTTCATATAACTACAATTTCTGTTTGAAATATTGGAAAGTATTTTCAAAGAAAACATATAATTCTATTTTTCTGCCTGTTATTGTTGTTAAGATGAAAGAATCACATGAATTGGGGGGAAAGAAATAATTCCAGCATCTGAGAGAGGTTTTCAGCTTGGTGAACAAGTTTTTTCCAAGTTCTTGCTTTGAGTGGGCGTAATTTCATTTTCACTGATGGGAGGAAGGAGCTTATCACCTATGCTGCTCTGAACTCATAACTGTGATTATTAGTTGAAAATTCAAGATTTTCTGGTCCATCTACCTCAAAGTTATATTAATAAGTTTGTTATAACATGTCATCATCAAAACTGTGGCCAGCAGTGTTCATTTCGGAAAGGGTCCCACCAGTAGAACCAACTCTCCTGTGTAACAG